>CAXIWQ010000240.1:0-47678 GCA_964036275.1 Litoditis marina
AAAATACGATCATTTTGAGCCAAGTTATGGGTGTTTTAGTGCCGCCGGCGCGGCCGCCGCATCTAATGGCCGTGCGCGCAGCGCACGTCATTATCGATTATTGAAGCAGCCGCTGCGCGGCTGTAAATCTCTTGGGGCCGGGCAACCAGGTTTACTAGTGGGCATCGCTGCGCGGCAAGCTTGGGAGTGGGGGAACGGGCATCGCTGCGCGGCAAGATTGAAAAAGGCGCGGCCAGGGAAAATTGCCACTGTCCCCGGAGTAAAGTAAGGAACGGGCATCGCTGCGCGGCCAGATTGAAAAATAGCCGCTTCGCGGCCCTGGGTAATGTGTGGAGGAACGGGCATCGCTGCGCGGCAAGACAGTAAAAAAGGCCGGAGATAAAGTTGGGAACGAGCATCGCTGGTTTACAATCCGTGTTTCACATGAGGGTCTGATTTTTCCAAATGTTGTTTAGAACACTTTGAGTGCGTAATGCTGAGAGTTTCAGCGAGAAACTACAACTTTTCAATTTTGACCAAAATCCGTTTTTCACATGGTGGAAAAACTTTTTTGACTCCGAATCGGCTGATTTTTCCAAATTTTGTTTAGAACATTTTGAGTGAGTAATGCTGAAAGTTTCAGCGTGAAACTACAACTTTTCAATTTTGACCAAAATCCGTTTTTCACATAAGGGTCCCTCCCCCACATGGTGGAAAAACTTTTTTGACTCCGAATCGGCTGATTTTTTCAAATGTTGTTTAGAACATTTTGAGTGAGTAATGCTGAAAGTTTGAGCGAGAATGTACAACTTTTCAATTTTGACCAAAATCTGTTTTTCACATAAGGGTCCCCCACATGGTGCAAAAACCTTTTTGACTCCGAATCGGCTGAATTTCCCAAATGTTGTTCAGAACACTTTGCGTGAGTAATGCTGAAAGTTTGAGCGAGAATGTACAACTTTTCAATTTTGACCAAAATCTGTTTTTCACATAAGGGTCCCCCACATGGTGCAAAAACTTTTTTGACTCCGAATCGGCTGATTTTTCCAAATGTTGTTTAGAACACTTTGAGTGAGTAATGCTGAGAGTTTCAGCAAGAAACTACAACTTTTCAATTTTGACCAAAATCTGTTTTTCACATAAGGGTCCCCCACATGGTGCAAAAACCTTTTTGACTCCGAATCGGCTGAATTTCCCAAATGTTGTTCAGAACACTTTGAGTGAGTAATGCTGAAAGTTTGAGCGAGAATGTACAACTTTTCAATTTTGACCAAAATCCGTTTTTCATTGCTGAGAGTTTCAGCGAGAAACTACAACTTTTCAATTTTGACCAAAATCTGTTTTTCACATAAGGGTCCCCCACATGGTGCAAAAACCTTTTTGACTCCGAATCGGCTGAATTTCCCAAATTTTGTTCAGAACACTTTGAGTGAGTAATGCTGAAAGTTTGAGCGAGAATGTACAACTTTTCAATTTTGACCAAAATCTGTTTTTCACATAAGGGTCCCCCACATGGTGCAAAAAACCTTTTTGACTCCGAATCGGCTGAATTTCCCAAATGTTGTTCAGAACACTTTGCGTGAGTAATGCTGAAAGTTTGAGCGAGAATGTACAACTTTTCAATTTTGACCAAAATCTGTTTTTCACATAAGGGTCCCCCACATGGTGCAAAAACTTTTTTGACTCCGAATCGGCTGATTTTTCCAAATGTTGTTCAGAACACTTTGAGTAAGTAATGCTGGAAGTTTGAGCGAGAATGTACAACTTTTCAATTTTGACCAAAATCCGTTTTTCACATAAGGGTCCCCCACATGGTGCAAAAACTTTTTTGACTCCGAATCGGCTGATTTTTCCAAATGTTGTCTGGAACGCTCTAAATGAGTGCTGTTGAAAGTTTGAGCGAGAATATACAACTTTTCAATTTTGACCAAAATCTGTTTTTCACATAAGGGTCCCCCACATGGTGCAAAAACTTTTTTGACTCCGAATCGGCTGATTTTTCCAAATGTTGTTCAGAACACTTCGAGTGAGTAATGCTGAAAGTTTGAGCGAGAATGTACAACTTTTCAATTTTGACCAAAATCCGTTTTTCACATAAGGGTCCCCCACATGGTGCAAAAACTTTTTTGACTCCGAATCGGCTGATTTTTCCAAATGTTGTTTGGAACGCTCTAAATGAGTGCTGTTGAAAGTTTGAGCGAGAATATACAACTTTTCAATTTTGACCAAAATCTGTTTTTCACATAAGGGTCCCCCACATGGTGCAAAAACTTTTTTGACTCCGAATCGGCTGATTTTTTCAAATGTTGTTCAGAACACTTTGAGTAAGTAATGCTGGAAGTTTGAGCGAGAATGTACAACTTTTCAATTTTGACCAAAATCCGTTTTTCACATAAGGGTCCCCCACATGGTGCAAAAACTTTTTTGACTCCGAATCGGCTGATTTTTCCAAATGTTGTTTGGAACGCTCTAAATGAGTGCTGTTGAAAGTTTGAGCGAGAATATACAACTTTTCAATTTTGACCAAAATCTGTTTTTCACATAAGGGTCCCCCACATGGTGCAAAAACCTTTTTGACTCCGAATCGGCTGAATTTCCCAAATGTTGTTCAGAACACTTTGAGTGAGTAATGCTGAAAGTTTGAGCGAGAATGTACAACTTTTCAATTTTGACCAAAATCTGTTTTTCACATAAGGGTCCCCCACATGGTGCAAAAACCTTTTTGACTCCGAATCGGCTGAATTTCCCAAATGTTGTTCAGAACACTTTGAGTGAGTAATGCTGAAAGTTTGAGCGAGAATGTACAACTTTTCAATTTTGACCAAAATCTGTTTTTCACATATGGGTCCCCCACATGGTGCAAAAACCTTTTTGACTCCGAATCGGCTGAATTTCCCAAATTTTGTTCAGAACACTTTGAGTGAGTAATGCTGAGAGTTTCAGCAAGAAACTACAACTTTTCAATTTTGACCAAAATCTGTTTTTCACATAAGGGTCCCCCACATGGTGCAAAAACCTTTTTGACTCCGAATCGGCTGAATTTCCCAAATGTTGTTCAGAACACTTTGAGTGAGTAATGCTGAAAGTTTGAGCGAGAATGTACAACTTTTCAATTTTGACCAAAATCCGTTTTTCATTGCTGAGAGTTTCAGCGAGAAACTACAACATGGTGCAAAAACCTTTTTGACTCCGAATCGGCTGATTTTTCCAAATGTTGTTTGGAACGCTCTAAATGAGTGCTGTTGAAAGTTTGAGCGAGAATATACAACTTTTCAATTTTGACCAAAATCTGTTTTTCACATAAGGGTCCCCCACATGGTGCAAAAACTTTTTTGACTCCGAATCGGCTGATTTTTTCAAATGTTGTTCAGAACACTTTGAGTAAGTAATGCTGGAAGTTTGAGCGAGAATGTACAACTTTTCAATTTTGACCAAAATCCGTTTTTCACATAAGGGTCCCCCACATGGTGCAAAAACTTTTTTGACTCCGAATCGGCTGATTTTTCCAAATGTTGTTTGGAACGCTCTAAATGAGTGCTGTTGAAAGTTTGAGCGAGAATATACAACTTTTCAATTTTGACCAAAATCTGTTTTTCACATAAGGGTCCCCCTCATGGTGCAAAAACCTTTTTGACTCCGAATCGGCTGAATTTCCCAAATGTTGTTCAGAACACTTTGAGTGAGTAATGCTGAAAGTTTGAGCGAGAATGTACAACTTTTCAATTTTGACCAAAATCTGTTTTTCACATAAGGGTCCCCCACATGGTGCAAAAACCTTTTTGACTCCGAATCGGCTGAATTTCCCAAATGTTGTTCAGAACACTTTGAGTGAGTAATGCTGAAAGTTTGAGCGAGAATGTACAACTTTTCAATTTTGACCAAAATCTGTTTTTCACATATGGGTCCCCCACATGGTGCAAAAACCTTTTTGACTCCGAATCGGCTGAATTTCCCAAATTTTGTTCAGAACACTTTGAGTGAGTAATGCTGAGAGTTTCAGCAAGAAACTACAACTTTTCAATTTTGACCAAAATCTGTTTTTCACATAAGGGTCCCCCACATGGTGCAAAAACCTTTTTGACTCCGAATCGGCTGAATTTCCCAAATGTTGTTCAGAACACTTTGAGTGAGTAATGCTGAAAGTTTGAGCGAGAATGTACAACTTTTCAATTTTGACCAAAATCCGTTTTTCATTGCTGAGAGTTTCAGCGAGAAACTACAACATGGTGCAAAAACCTTTTTGACTCCGAATCGGCTGAATTTCCCAAATTTTGTTCAGAACACTTTGAGTGAGTAATGCTGAAAGTTTGAGCGAGAATGTACAACTTTTCAATTTTGACCAAAATCTGTTTTTCACATAAGGGTCCCCCACATGGTGCAAAAAACCTTTTTGACTCCGAATCGGCTGAATTTCCCAAATGTTGTTCAGAACACTTTGCGTGAGTAATGCTGAAAGTTTGAGCGAGAATGTACAACTTTTCAATTTTGACCAAAATCTGTTTTTCACATAAGGGTCCCCCACATGGTGCAAAAACTTTTTTGACTCCCAATCGGCTGATTTTTCCAAATGTTGTTCAGAACACTTTGAGTAAGTAATGCTGGAAGTTTGAGCGAGAATGTACAACTTTTCAATTTTGACCAAAATCCGTTTTTCACATAAGGGTCCCCCACATGGTGCAAAAACTTTTTTGACTCCGAATCCGCTGATTTTTCCAAATGTTGTTTGGAACGCTCTAAATGAGTGCTGTTGAAAGTTTGAGCGAGAATATACAACTTTTCAATTTTGACCAAAATCTGTTTTTCACATAAGGGTCCCCCACATGGTGCAAAAACCTTTTTGACTCCGAATCGGCTGAATTTCCCAAATGTTGTTCAGAACACTTTGAGTGAGTAATGCTGAAAGTTTGAGCGAGAATGTACAACTTTTCAATTTTGACCAAAATCTGTTTTTCACATAAGGGTCCCCCACATGGTGGAAAAACTTTTTTGACTCCGAATCGGCTGAATTTCCCAAATGTTGTTCAGAACACTTTGAGTGAGTAATGCTGAAAGTTTGAGCGAGAATGTACAACTTGTCAATTTTGACCAAAATCCGTTTTTCACATAAGGGTCCCCCACATGGTGGAAAAACTTTTTTGACTCCGAATCGGCTGATTTTTTTAAATGTTGTTTAGAACACTTTGAGTGAGTAATGCTGAGAGTTTCAGCAAGAAACTACAACTTTTCAATTTTGACCAAAATCTGTTTTTCACATAAGGGTCCCCCACATGCTGCAAAAACCTTTTTGACTCCGAATCGGCTGAATTTCCCAAATGTTGTTCAGAACACTTTGAGTGAGTAATGCTGAAAGTTTGAGCGAGAATGTACAACTTTTCAATTTTGACCAAAATCCGTTTTTCATTGCTGAGAGTTTCAGCGAGAAACTACAACTTTTCAATTTTGACCAAAATCTGTTTTTCACATAAGGGTCCCCCACATGGTGCAAAAACCTTTTTGACTCCGAATCGGCTGAATTTCCCAAATTTTGTTCAGAACACTTTGAGTGAGTAATGCTGAAAGTTTGAGCGAGAATGTACAACTTTTCAATTTTGACCAAAATCTGTTTTTCACATAAGGGTCCCCCACATGGTGCAAAAACCTTTTTGACTCCGAATCGGCTGAATTTCCCAAATGTTGTTCAGAACACTTTGAGTGAGTAATGCTGAAAGTTTGAGCGAGAATGTACAACTTTTCAATTTTGACCAAAATCTGTTTTTCACATAAGGGTCCCCCACATGGTGGAAAAACTTTTTTGACTCCGAATCGGCTGAATTTCCCAAATGTTGTTCAGAACACTTTGAGTGAGTAATGCTGAAAGTTTGAGCGAGAATGTACAACTTGTCAATTTTGACCAAAATCCGTTTTTCACATAAGGGTCCCCCACATGGTGGAAAAACTTTTTTGACTCCGAATCGGCTGATTTTTTTAAATGTTGTTTAGAACACTTTGAGTGAGTAATGCTGAGAGTTTCAGCAAGAAACTACAACTTTTCAATTTTGACCAAAATCTGTTTTTCACATAAGGGTCCCCACATGCTGCAAAAACCTTTTTGACTCCGAATCGGCTGAATTTCCCAAATGTTGTTCAGAACACTTTGAGTGAGTAATGCTGAAAGTTTGAGCGAGAATGTACAACTTTTCAATTTTGACCAAAATCCGTTTTTCATTGCTGAGAGTTTCAGCGAGAAACTACAACTTTTCAATTTTGACCAAAATCTGTTTTTCACATAAGGGTCCCCCACATGGTGCAAAAAACCTTTTTGACTCCGAATCGGCTGAATTTCCCAAATGTTGTTCAGAACACTTTGCGTGAGTAATGCTGAAAGTTTGAGCGAGAATGTACAACTTTTCAATTTTGACCAAAATCTGTTTTTCACATAAGGGTCCCCCACGTGGTGCAAAAACTTTTTTGACTCCCAATCGGCTGATTTTTCCAAATGTTGTTCAGAACACTTTGAGTAAGTAATGCTGGAAGTTTGAGCGAGAATGTACAACTTTTCAATTTTGACCAAAATCCGTTTTTCACATAAGGGTCCCCCACATGGTGCAAAAACCTTTTTGACTCCGAATCGGCTGAATTTCCCAAATGTTGTTCAGAACACTTTGAGTGAGTAATGCTGAAAGTTTGAGCGAGAATGTACAACTTTTCAATTTTGACCAAAATCTGTTTTTCACATAAGGGTCCCCCACATGGTGGAAAAACTTTTTTGACTCCGAATCGGCTGAATTTCCCAAATGTTGTTCAGAACACTTTGAGTGAGTAATGCTGAAAGTTTGAGCGAGAATGTACAACTTGTCAATTTTGACCAAAATCCGTTTTTCACATAAGGGTCCCCCACATGGTGGAAAAACTTTTTTGACTCCGAATCGGCTGATTTTTTTAAATGTTGTTTAGAACACTTTGAGTGAGTAATGCTGAGAGTTTCAGCAAGAAACTACAACTTTTCAATTTTGACCAAAATCTGTTTTTCACATAAGGGTCCCCACATGCTGCAAAAACCTTTTTGACTCCGAATCGGCTGAATTTCCCAAATGTTGTTCAGAACACTTTGAGTGAGTAATGCTGAAAGTTTGAGCGAGAATGTACAACTTTTCAATTTTGACCAAAATCCGTTTTTCATTGCTGAGAGTTTCAGCGAGAAACTACAACTTTTCAATTTTGACCAAAATCTGTTTTTCACATAAGGGTCCCCCACATGGTGCAAAAAACCTTTTTGACTCCGAATCGGCTGAATTTCCCAAATGTTGTTCAGAACACTTTGCGTGAGTAATGCTGAAAGTTTGAGCGAGAATGTACAACTTTTCAATTTTGACCAAAATCTGTTTTTCACATAAGGGTCCCCCACGTGGTGCAAAAACTTTTTTGACTCCCAATCGGCTGATTTTTCCAAATGTTGTTCAGAACACTTTGAGTAAGTAATGCTGGAAGTTTGAGCGAGAATGTACAACTTTTCAATTTTGACCAAAATCCGTTTTTCACATAAGGGTCCCCCACATGCTGCAAAAACCTTTTTGACTCCGAATCGGCTGAATTTCCCAAATGTTGTTCAGAACACTTTGAGTGAGTAATGCTGAAAGTTTGAGCGAGAATGTACAACTTTTCAATTTTGACCAAAATCCGTTTTTCATTGCTGAGAGTTTCAGCGAGAAACTACAACTTTTCAATTTTGACCAAAATCTGTTTTTCACATAAGGGTCCCCCACATGGTGCAAAAAACCTTTTTGACTCCGAATCGGCTGAATTTCCCAAATGTTGTTCAGAACACTTTGCGTGAGTAATGCTGAAAGTTTGAGCGAGAATGTACAACTTTTCAATTTTGACCAAAATCTGTTTTTCACATAAGGGTCCCCCACATGGTGCAAAAACTTTTTTGACTCCCAATCGGCTGATTTTTCCAAATGTTGTTCAGAACACTTTGAGTAAGTAATGCTGGAAGTTTGAGCGAGAATGTACAACTTTTCAATTTTGACCAAAATCCGTTTTTCACATAAGGGTCCCCCACATGGTGCAAAAACTTTTTTGACTCCGAATCCGCTGATTTTTCCAAATGTTGTTTGGAACGCTCTAAATGAGTGCTGTTGAAAGTTTGAGCGAGAATATACAACTTTTCAATTTTGACCAAAATCCGTTTTTCACATAAGGGTCCCCCACATGGTGGAAAAACTTTTTTGACTCCGAATCGGCTGATTTTTTTAAATGTTGTTTAGAACACTTTGAGTGAGTAATGCTGAGAGTTTCAGCAAGAAACTACAACTTTTCAATTTTGACCAAAATCTGTTTTTCACATAAGGGTCCCCCACATGCTGCAAAAACCTTTTTGACTCCGAATCGGCTGAATTTCCCAAATGTTGTTCAGAACACTTTGAGTGAGTAATGCTGAAAGTTTGAGCGAGAATGTACAACTTTTCAATTTTGACCAAAATCCGTTTTTCATTGCTGAGAGTTTCAGCGAGAAACTACAACTTTTCAATTTTGACCAAAATCTGTTTTTCACATAAGGGTCCCCCACATGGTGCAAAAACCTTTTTGACTCCGAATCGGCTGAATTTCCCAAATTTTGTTCAGAACACTTTGAGTGAGTAATGCTGAAAGTTTGAGCGAGAATGTACAACTTTTCAATTTTGACCAAAATCTGTTTTTCACATAAGGGTCCCCCACATGGTGCAAAAACCTTTTTGACTCCGAATCGGCTGAATTTCCCAAATGTTGTTCAGAACACTTTGCGTGAGTAATGCTGAAAGTTTGAGGGAGAATGTACAACTTTTCAATTTTGACCAAAATCTGTTTTTCACATAAGGGTCCCCCACATGGTGCAAAAACTTTTTTGACTCCGAATCGGCTGATTTTTCCAAATGTTGTTCAGAACACTTTGAGTAAGTAATGCTGGAAGTTTGAGCGAGAATGTACAACTTTTCAATTTTGACCAAAATCCGTTTTTCACATAAGGGTCCCCCACATGGTGCAAAAACTTTTTTGACTCCGAATCGGCTGATTTTTCCAAATGTTGTTTGGAACGCTCTAAATGAGTGCTGTTGAAAGTTTGAGCGAGAATATACAACTTTTCAATTTTGACCAAAATCTGTTTTTCACATAAGGGTCCCCCACATGGTGCAAAAACCTTTTTGACTCCGAATCGGCTGAATTTCCCAAATGTTGTTCAGAACACTTTGAGTGAGTAATGCTGAAAGTTTGAGCGAGAATGTACAACTTTTCAATTTTGACCAAAATCTGTTTTTCACATAAGGGTCCCCCACATGGTGCAAAAACCTTTTTGACTCCGAATCGGCTGAATTTCCCAAATGTTGTTCAGAACACTTTGAGTGAGTAATGCTGAAAGTTTGAGCGAGAATGTACAACTTTTCAATTTTGACCAAAATCTGTTTTTCACATAAGGGTCCCCCACATGGTGCAAAAACTTTTTTGACTCCGAAGTTCAAATTTACGAAAACTCATACAGTCGCGCCGAGAAACATGAAACAAAAAGCATCTCACGTAGTACAGAAGAATACAAAATCAAATTCAACTTTCATGCCAATTTCATGGAATTTGTATTCGGTTTTCCAGGTGATCGATCGAAATCGCATAGATCGTGAGGTTCTTTTGGCGCACGTGACGGGGATGAATCGCGTGTTGTTCACGTGGCCCTGGATGTATGATGGGGGAACCCATTTCTACCCCTCCATCAGGTATGAAGGGGGACCAGTGACCGTATTTTGTAAGCTCAAGTAGCCATGTAAGTTACATGAGCTTACATGTAAGTTACATTGATTCCATCAGGTATGAAGGGGGACCAAGTCCCACTAGTATACTAATAGTCTTTTGCACAGTTACGTAAAACATGTTAAACACAGCAGAACTCAGAAACCTGCCATGACAAAGTGCACGATTTCTCATTAGAATGCTATCTTCACGTGACTATTAAGTTTACTTCTAGTATAGTTTGATCTTGTAACCGATTTGCCAGTCGGCGTACCACTCTCTCAAAGACCTCATGAGATATCTCTTGAGCCATATCTCACGTGCTTCTCAGGAGATTTCATTGATCGTTCTGCTACAACCTTGGAAGCTCAAGTGGAGCTCATGCGGTATCTCATGAGAATCTCATACGAACAGGGTTTGGTACAAGATGCCGAGTGACAGCAGACATAGATAACAGCCGTTAAAATTACCCTATTCCAACCGAACTATAGTCCTGTTCATTCCCACTGAGACTTGGCAGCGAGCCAATTAATATTTCAAGCGAGTTTCAACCACTTCGGAGTTTCCAATGAACTGCAAGTCGCTGTTAGAAGTTGTTCAGTTCCACACGAACAAGTCAATGAAAAAGTGCTAAGATTATTTATATCGGGTCTGAGGAAGAGCCATCTAAAAACCTTCGCACGATGCCAATGGGTCTCAGTGATGAGAATGATACGAATTATAGTGAGGTGAAGGAATGCAAACTTTTCGTGTTAACTGAAACAATTCTAGATTCTCGTCGAACATCATCGAGGACAACTTTAAACTGAAGCTGACCATGCGAAATATCACCGATCGCCGGACCGGCAGATACGACTGTGGGTGAATTCAATCGATATTTCATACGATCGATCAATATTCAAAAAACTGTCGAAAATCATCATATTCACCTATGCAACCTGATAAACGACGTTGTGCTTTCAGAAAGCGTTTCAAGTCTGAATGATTCTTCTTTTTTTTGTATGTCATTGTTATTGAGACCCTGATTACGTATGCTAGAAGATCCCGGCACCTTAATCCCATCCTGCGTCTCTCTCTCTCTCTCTCTCTCTCTCTCTCTCTCTCTCTCTCTCTCTCTCTCTCTCTCTCTCTCTCTTTCTGCGTTACATTTTCACTGCATTTGTATCCCGACGGGTTGTAAGAGCAGAGAAATAGCGTATGTTTGAGGATACGCAGGATGGGATAAAGGTGCCGGGATCTTCTAGCATACGTACTTTGAAGTACTTTTAAAGTCAATAAAAACAATTGAGTTCGACGAAACTGTCCAGTGCTCGTGAAAAGGGGCATTTAATGACAATGAAACAAACTGGAGGGATCTGTTACCTCAGAGAAATAGCAATAATGAGATTAAGCAATAATTTGATTTATCCGTTGCTTCTCGGTTGAAAATCAAACTACATGAAGCAGTCGCCGGATCAAACTACAATTCGTTTCCAGTGTACGCAGTGTCCGAGGTATACGAGCGGTATTCTCAGTTCAGGCGGGGCGCCGTGTGGGCGAAAATACTGGTTCCCAATATCCCGGTTCAGAATGGAGTGGTACACATTGTGGACAATGTGCTGGGAATCGTGTCCAACACCATTGACCAGGTCAGCTTAAACTAGGGAAAAGTGCGGTTGAAGCTGCTAGATTTGGATTGTTCAACCTCAAAAAAGTCTCCAAGTTTACTAAAAGTAAATTGAATACTCACGTGAAGTTACCACTCTAATGAGATATCGTGCACTTTGCTATTGCAAGTTTCTGAGTTCTGCTGTGTTTACCATGTTTCACGTGACTATGACTAACAGTATACTCGAGCCAAGCAACAACTAGAAGTTAAAGAAGCAGTCCCGTGAACATTAGGGATCGAACATCCGTTATTCACTATACTGTTCTGATTATGTGTTTCATGTTTTGCACGGACAGCCAAATTTGAGTTTTAAAAAATCAAAAATTTTTGGAGAACGGAAAACATCGTCTCAAATCCGGGATAAAATTATTTTTTGACACAGAGTTCGTTCTCTGATAACAAAAGTTTATGTTATCCTATCGCGCTGTGTTTTTGATTTGATTTTTGGCTTCAAACTACAACTCCTCTCGTTTCTCTCCAGTTGGTCACAGACAGCTAACGCTGTGCAACTCTATGGATACCTTGAATATATTGAACGCTTTTTCAAAGCAAGCTTTCACGGTGTATGCTTCTTTTTACTGCTGTGTTTGTAGTTTGATCTCCAAGTTCATTCCGTGTCTTTCCAGTTGGTCATGGACAACTACCGCTGCACCACCCTCATGAGATACATCAACACGATCGGTCAAATAGTCCGAAACTACTTTTCTGCCACCGGGGGACTGGTGACTTTCTTCGCCCCTTACAATGAGGGATTCGAGAGAATTCCGGAGGAGGTGGAGAGACGGCTGTTGAGGGACAGAATATGGCTGGAGCAGGTTGGGCGGTAGTATAGATTAACTATACTAATAAGGAATCGTGCACTTTGTCATTGCACGATTCTGAATCCTGCTGTGCCTAACATATTTCACGTGACTGTGTGATGGATTTCAAGATTTATTTAGTTCACTTCATATCGTTTCGAGATAGTGTTCCTTAACTGCGCTAGTACGTATGCTAGAAGATCCCGGCCCATTCATGTCATTCTTCGTCTTTTGAAACATATGATATTTCTCTGCTCTTACATCCCGCCGGGACGTAAGAGACGAATAATAGTGGGGCAGAGCGAGAGACGCAGGATGGGATGAAGGTGCCGGGATCTTCTAGCATACGTACTCAGATGTGTTAATCTCTGCACACTTGGAAAACTTCGGATAATGATTTTCAATGTTTTCCAGATTCTGAAGCTGCACATCGTGCCGGCGAAAGAATTGACGTCCGACGAGATAACAAATGAAACGATAGTGAACACTGTGGACAATATGAGGCAGTTGTATTTCGTGCGCGGCGAGTGGCCGAAGAACAATATCAGTAGGTTCACACTTTAGTACCTTTAAAGGGGGGGGGGGCAGAAAGGATAGTTCATATGAAAGAGCTGCTTAAGAGAAACTGATATGTACCTTTTTCTATTCAAACTTCAAACCAACAAATCTAGTTTACATACGATTCACATGTGTTTTGGGGCGCGCAACGTTATTTTTAGATCCCCGGGCTACCTGAACTAGCTTTCCGATCTGTCCTCCTTTATTTGTTCATCTATATTAAATAAACTTAGGTTTACTGTTAGTCAATTGCACAATTACGTGGAACGTGTGAAACACAGCAGAACTCAGAAACGTGCAATGAAAAAGTACACGATCCCTCATTAGAATGCTCACTTCACGTGACTGTTCATTTTACTTCTAGTGTATACATCACGCAACTCAGGTATACAGTATGCTTCTGTCAAGCGGGAAAGAACTAGCGGGTTCGCTTCTCCCAACTGAAGCCTGTACGACGTATATTGCCCTATCCCGCTGTAATTGTAGTTTGATCAAGTTCTTTTTCGGTCGAAAATTGGAATTCGAAAATCGGAGTTTTCAACCTTTACCTTTACAGAGTCGATTAGGCAGCTCAAATCTCAAAATTCAAGAGTAATCATCTCTTTGATGCTGACTCACGGCAGAAACTGGGTATACAGTATACTTCTCGTTGACATTCTGTCGGAAACTATATTCGATTCCATTCTAGCCTACTACGTGATCG
Organism: Litoditis marina; assembly: GCA_964036275.1. NCBI lineage: Eukaryota > Metazoa > Nematoda > Chromadorea > Rhabditida > Rhabditidae > Litoditis > Litoditis marina. The sequence goes on from CAXIWQ010000240.1 coordinate 13,427, forward strand.
GCGGCGGGGTTCGCACAGCGATAATCCAGGACAATGTAGCTGCTACCAATGGCATAGTCCACTACATAGAAAGGGTGCTCGGAGTACCGTATCAGTCGCTGTGGGAGGTCCTTCGCAACGAGACCAGACTACAGTCAGTCCTTTAAAAACATCCGAAGTGTTGCTTTTCTATCTTATAATCACCTACAGTTATAACATTTGGCACTCAAAAAAAGAGGGAAAAAAACGAGAAATAATTATCACAAACGCAAATAACGAAGATTATCTCTGAATGGACAAGATTACAAGAACTCAACAGATTGGTCAATTGAAAAACAGCTGTTCACAGGGTTCCCTCTTTCCACAGTCAGCCTTGACAATGTAGGATGTAGGTTGTGTTTTCAGTTTTATCCCGCTTATTTTCGGTCGAAATTCGAATCTAATGACGTTCCTCGATATTGAACTACAACTAAGATTAATCCTCTTTCTTCATACTGTCAGTCAATTACACAGTCATGTGAAACATTTGAACACAGCAGAACTCTGAAACGTGCAATGACAAAGTGCACGATGTCTCATTAGAATGCTTACTATTCGTGAATGCTCACTAATTTAGTACTTTATATGGAAAAAAAGTTTTTTTTCTCTTTCAGAACTTCCTATGAAATGCTGACGAACCTGCAACTGAGATACGCCCTTGATCCCTGGCAAGTCCTCACGCCGGAACAGAACTTCACGTTCTTTGTACCCACAAACGAGGCTTGGCAGAAGGTATGTTCACTATCATGATTATTTTTTCTTATGTTCACCTCGTTTACTTTCTCCTAACTCATACAGAACGCATTTCCGCTTTTAAATACGTTTCTACCATCAGTTCCTACGGTAATACTGGACATTAGAACGTCAAGGACTATACCGTACACATTAGACCCGTATTAGTTGCGGAACAATGAGTTTTCGACCCTATCAACCACTAAATTAGGCTTCAAGATTTGACCTACGTTGCTCCCAGAGATAACAACTCCAAAACCGTTAGGTTGAGTGAAATCAAAGTTTCTTGAATGAACTTTTTGCTTGAATGATCAAATGAACCAAAAGTAGAGTAGATACTATTTATGAAAGTTGATTATTGATCAATTTTAGAAGAGGAGTAAAGCTCTGGTCATTCCCACTGAGACTTGGCGGCGTGCCATATTCTAGGCGTTTTTTCACCATATTGTAGTTTTTGAAAAAACTGCAAATCTCTGCTAGCGGTTCTTCAGTTTCATAACAACACGTAAATTTGAAATTTCTTCAGAATACTCTAATGAATCGGCATCCGAAAACCTTTGTCATGCCAACGGTACGAATACTTATAGGTGGCGCCATCGCTCACCAAAAGGATGAATGATGGAAACCACTGGCAGGCTCTACAGTATGTATACAAAAGACATATTCTACAAGGACAGGTAACGGGAAACATTTTTTTATTTCGTTTATTATTCAGAGAAAAGAAGATTTTTTTTCCCGAAAGTGATAGAATGAGTTACATCACGAAATACGATTGAAACGGCATCAATGTGTAGCCAACATTCGATCTCTCCCTGTAACTCCATGTTGTTTTCAATTATAACGTAGAAACAACTGTTTATGGTTGTGGGAAATGTGAATAACATGTTACTGATGAGCTTAGGTTCAATTTCTGGTTTCGTAGAGAAGGCTTTTCTAATAGTATTCAGATGAGCGCAAAAGAATGACTCCCACTCTATTTACGTGTATTTGAGGTCCAAACTTCATACAACTCTGTTTTTTTTCGATAACCTGACTGGTTTTCGGTGAACCCCGTTTTTTTGGCTACTTGAATAGGTAACGTGGAGGTCACCGAAAACTAAGTCCGGTCAAAACCGGAAATAGTTCTACCGTTAAAACTAACGGTAAAAACCAAATTTCGCATCATATTGAATGATAACCATATTATCGTTTTCGGTAAAAACCGGGTTACCTGTTCAGGTGATCTGAGAAAGGGTTACCGGTAACTTGAAAACGGTTAGGTAACCAAAGACGCCAGTTAGATATAATACGTACCGTATTTCAGGCTCTCATGTACACAGATCTGAGGGAACGTACGTATGTAATGATGAACGACGAGAAAGTAGTCATTCGGAGGAGGGGACGGTGTGAGTTGCACGTCTTTTTATCTATGAAAGAGAGAGAGAAAGAGAGAGAGAGAGAAAGAGAGAAAAAAAAAGAGAGAGAGAGAGAGAGAGAAAGAGAGAGAGAGAAAAAAAAGAGAGAGAGAGAGAGAGAGAGAGGGAGTGAGTGAGAGAGATAGAGAAAGTATAAAATTTCATTGAAATTTATGAGTTTAACTGCGTAAACCGACTAGTTTGCCTATTACAAGTCAAGTTCATCTATGGAAAATATTTAGAAATGGACACTCAGTGCTCTATCCTATCCGAACCAAACAGTGTTGCTTGACTTTCAATAATCATGTAATGGTAATGCAATCAAGAACGGGAATGAACATTTAGAACCAACCTACCTAATTATCTTTTCAGACTTCGAACTGTTCTGGCCTCGTGGCAACCGAGTGGCTCGCGTTATAGAGGGCGGCGAGATTGCCGGTATGTACTTAATATATAGCATACATACATTAATAGTTTCACAATACATACATTATTAGTTTTACAATACATAATTGGTTTTACAGTACATTATCAGGCTACAGTAACACTGAAGGGGAAAATTTTTGCACCGCGAGTTTAAGGAAAAATCGAGTGAAATTTTGAGCTCTGAAACTAGAACGCAACAACTATTGTGGTACGGAAATTTCTAAAAGTTCCGTAAAATTCGAATGATCATAAGACACCATTCATTTGTATTTTCAACGTACGAATGTGGGAAACATGGAAATCATGTTCGATCCAAGAACATTGACGATAACGAACCGATCAGTACACTTAGTTTGCTTCTTGGGTTATCTGTAACCACTGTAACACTGTATAGTTGCATCTATTACTATAAGCACCTTTTTATACATTTTTCTATTTGGAGTGCCACATCGAACAATGGGATAAGTGACGTGTCAAAACACGAATAAATCATCTATCTACTCGATTGATTGCAGGCATCAACGGCTACATGCACATGATCGACAACGTGTTGATCTACGAGCCGGACCTGCGGGCCGAGGCATGTCAGACGGACGGCCTCAACTGGCAGCTGCTACTGGTAGCCCTCATGTTGTGGCTGCGGCCCGGCTGGCGGTTCGACCGGAATAACCTACTCTTTGGGGCCACCATAGTCGTTTTCGTTCTCACTCAGACTCCCATAGTGTGAATCCAATTTCAAATTCAAGTGGCGCAATGAAAATTCAGACCATAGTGACATTCTATAGTCTTTTCACATTTAGTAAGACTCCTACAGTATGAATACAACGCTTTCAGTCGGTTTCAACCACATAGATGTTTTCGGAAAGTAAGAAGTTGTGCATTCCAATATGGTTCCTTATTTCGAAAAGTGTTCGATTATAGAAGTTTGTCTTTGGTCAAATGTGTACTGAAGGAGTCTTAGTGAAAATGATTTGACTATACCTAAATGGAAAGAACTGTTCCCGATGTATCTTAAATCATTACTAGAAACGGTTTCGAATCGTCTGTTCGTGCTGTTTTTAGGGCAAATTTATTCCCGAATCGACTCTTCCCGAACTGAAACCGAACCGATCCTTACCGAACCCCTTGGTTCGGTAAGGAACCAAACCTAGTGCGTACTCAAACTGACATGAAACCGAACCAAACCCCAATAAACGTTACGCAGTCGACCAATATCAGCATTAGTTACACAAATAGGTTATGTTTCAACTTTGTTGGCCTAAATTTGGTTCGGTTAAAGAACGAACCAACTGGTTCGGGAAGAATCGGTTCGGTTTCGGTTCGGGAAGGGATTCACCTGTTTGTAGTCTGTAGTTTGTAGTAACCGCGTTCATACTGTATTCTCGATATTGTTTCAGATTTTTGCTGGTCTGGCTCTCACGGTTGATTAGGCCTCAGCGCATTCCCATATGTTGCAAGCACCATAGCAGAATGTGATGAAAAGGTTATCTTTGAGCTGAACCATCTACTCACCACTTGAACAGATTGCTTGCATGACTTTGCTACGGTGCCAGAGTATCAGAAAACCGCTGAAAACTCTTGCATCCAAGATTTTAATATAATAGTTCACTCATTCAAATGAGAGATAAAAGCAAAAACTGGTAATGCACAGTTGATTAGTTATCTAAGGAATTCACTCCTGCTATTGGTTGAACACAGTCGCACTTTTCTTCGAGAACTGCTCAGGCGTGGTCCACGTGATATTCCTATGAAGCTCATGTGATTCCATATAGTCATCACGTCCTATGAACTACCACCGTTTAAGCCTCAGTTATGTAATCCATAAACCCTCTGAGAAGTTCGTGAGATACTGCTCACGAGACGATCGCACGAGTGGTGGGTGGATTGCTAATACTTCAAAAGCTATTCACTGTTGAAGGGGTAGGGGACCCAATAATCCCTCGTAACATCACGAGATTTGCTCATAAACGAACATCATGAGCATCTCATGGTCTCCTATTGATTGCTGTTCAACAACATTGGTACCCGCAGGTCTCATGAGATGTTCATGAGGTTCTTAAGGGTTCGCACGGACAGCCACACCAGATCAAAATTTACTCATCTTATTAATTTCGCTTCTCTGTTAAATAATCCATGTCACTTTTTTCTCATTCAACGATTTCAGTATCCTAGGAGATTCATGATTTGTCTTCTTCCTATCAGTCTCGGGTAACACATTCACTTACGCAATGATCTGTTAGAATACTTATTGAATACCGTACACATACAACGCAATAAACATTTTATTCCGTATATAAACCAGCACTTGTGATAAAGAACCTGTCTGAAATTTGGAGAAACCACATTAATCTACAGCTTTATACATATTGCACGTTTTCTAAAGAAAAACACTTATGTATTTCGACTACTGGACAGTCACTTCGGAAAGTGGTTGAAAAGAAATAGAATGTGCACACGTGCAATGATTAGTTGTGAGTATTTCACTTGATTATTTGATGCACGTGACATACACGTGACTGTTTCTTGAACTTTCAGTAAACAAGAGTTTTTAGTGTTTAATCGAGCGTTTCCGACTATTGTCCTGCAGAAGAATTTCGATGTTCTCCAGAGTTGCGTTCACCAGATCCGTGGTCTGAAATGTGGACAAAATTTCGAGAAAACCAAATCATTTTGTTTATTCGAAAAACAAGGATACCTCTACTTTTAAGTTGATTGATTTTTCTCGTCTTGACTAGTCAGTTGAGATGACTGTATCCCGGCGATATATAATAGTGAGGCAGAGTGATAAACGCAGGAATTAGCTTGAAAGTTCCAAGATCTTCTGCCATACGTACTCAGAAGAGATATTCCTAAAACGACGTCGCGCACCGTAGCAATGTCATTTGAGTGGTGAACTCCACCTTATCGAGGACCTGATCACAGCGTGGCCACATAGTTGCCAATTTTTCACGTTTTAGCATGGTGTGGGTGGTCACAACCTGAATTGGGTAGTGGCCAGATAGTCCAGCTCATAGCTGACCCCTTGCAGGAGACTTTGCTACGGTGCCGGATGTCTCCACGTACCGTGTTGGTCCCTCCGATGTCTGCGGTGTGTACCCGCTGCTCCACCAGCGCCTTCCACAAACCGTCTGAGATTAGGTCTGCGTGGTAATCACAATCCAGGTATCTGAGTAGAAAACTGGTCATTTTTGAGAATAATGAAGATATGTTTACGATTCAACGAAAAGATTCAAGTATTGCTAGTTGAGTGAACATTCTCTATATATAAATATTTCATGAAAAAAAACCCACCTTAGCATATCCACACTGGCTCGAATGAAGGCGGTTGGGTTGGCTATGTCCTTTCCTGCGATCGATGTACCCGTATTACGAGTTCCCTGTAAAATCACGGTGGTAATAAATTACAATCTATAATCTTTCTCATTTTTACTAAAATTAATACACTATAATTTCAATCTGTCTGTTCGTTTCATTCACGTAAATGCCGTGGGTAAATCAACAATCGTCGAACATGAGAGTGAGACATATTTAGTTTGTGGTGAAACGAACCGTCTCGATGAATATTGGATCATTTCATTTTCTTCGTCCGAAATTAGGAAGAGAATAGAAAACTTCAAAAAATTTTTTAATCAAGCATGAATCGTGAAACGAACTGTCTCGAAAATTGCGTACTTGTCGCCGAGGTTTCAATTAACTCATCTTGTTGGTTCTGGAGTATAGTTTGTTTCACCCACTTACAACCCTCTACAATAATCTGCTCAAACTTCCAGGTGAAAGTTTGGTATATTGGCGCGCTTGGTTTTTCTCCAATTTTTGATAGTGCCTTCTGAATGTTGACTACTACGAACTGTTAAAGTTCCGAACCATGATAATGAATTTTTCATTAGAAAACGCCTCTCGAATATTTGACGGATTACTGTAGAAGGACATCAATTGGTGAAACAGAGTATACGTATTATAGAACATCCCGGCACATTGATCCCGTCCTACGTCTCCTCAAACACACGCTATTTCTCTGCTCTCACGTCTCGCCGGGATGTAAGACACGAGAAATAGTGAGGCAGAGCGAGAGACGCACGACGGAATGAAGCTGCCGGGATCGCCTAGCATCCTACCTTGGTACCACCGGACCATGTTCTACATTGCATTTTCTTCATACAAATATAACCTTTCAGAACTGTTTTCCAATTGTAGTAACACGAACCGTCTCGAAGACTGCGTACTTGTCGCCGAAGTTCATCCCGGAGACCAACCCCGGTCCGCCCACGATGCCGCAGGCTATATTGGAGATGATGTTCCCGTAGAGGTTAGGCATCACCATCACATCGAACTGTTCCGGGCGCGAGACCTGAAGAAGTATGGAAATATAGAAAACAAGCGGAATTATTGCGAAAAGAGGACATATGGTCTGCGAATGAACACGCGATTTCAGATGTGGCACTCCGTTCAAGAAAAGATGAACATAGTGAATAAGATAGGACAAGCACACTTTTGTGAATAATGAACTGCCTCCTCGTTTGAATGCACACGGAATGCTGGTGGAATTCCGGGAGACTCACGTTCACGACTAGTGACAAAATACTAGTAAACAATCGCTATCCAGTTCTAACCGTTCGTCATACTTGTCTTCCATACAACTACGTTGAGTGCAACTTCATGTTGTTATGGGAACAACTCTATACTATTAGAGTCTGTCGAGTCTCGTGAAACGTGAGAAAATGTGAGAAACTCTCACGTTCTCCATCTGTGAAGTGTCCTGCATTTGTTACGTGTATTCGATTAGCAACATACCAGTTGCATGGAGGCGTTGTCGACAATCATTGACTCGAATTCTATCTGGGGGTATTCCTCTCTCGCCATCTCCTGTACCACCTGCAAATAAACTGGTTTTGAACTCTGACGTTTGTACAAGTTGAAGAACACTTTGAAAATAAGTAACTTGGTTATTAACCAGTACTTCTGTAGAAAACTTGGGTATAGTTCGTTCCACCCACATATAACCATCTACAGTAATCTGATCAAACTTTCAGGTCAAAGTTTGGTACACTGGCTTTTTGGACTTTCTCTAATTTTTGGTAGTATCTTCTGCACGTTCACTAATACAAAGTCTGAAAGTTTGAACACAAAATAATGAACCATTCATCAGGAAAACCCTTCTGAATATCTGACGGATTACTGTAGAAGGACATCGACCGGTTAAACGAACTATATGTGCCAGGACTGAATTGCGTTTTATATTTGGTCAGGGTTCATAACGTTCTAATACAGTTACGCCGCGAGTTGACGTAAACTGTACATTGTTATTTACACGTTTGTAATCCAGCAATCATTTGGTTTCAGATTTATGAATCACTGCCACTTCACCGCAACCTTGATTGTCGGATCCCCCCTCCAGTTTCAATAAAAAGAAATCATCTGATTGAAAAACAGTTCACCTCTTCGTCTTTCATCTCTATTTCGTGCGTTCTGATGTATCAAGTTTCAAGTTTTATTCGTCACATCACAATGTTACACAGTGGTGGTCCTCGACCGATCTCCAAATCTGCTTATCTCTGCATGCTCTGAGGTATTCGTGACCACGAATACGCGGCGGGCGGCAACGACCTCTTTGGGCTTCTCGGTTGTGGCTTCGGTATACGAAACGATGTATACGAAAGTCGAACTACAAGACAGGTGATCAAGCTACAACTCCCGACCAACCTTGAGAAACAGTCCGTCGCCCAACTTCTGGATATTCGCCTTGTGAACTGCCGTCACCTTCTCTCTGTTGTTCAGAACGGCGTATTCGAAGGCCATTCTGGCGATTCGCTCGATTTTCGGAAAAGTCACCACCTGAAAATGTAATTAAAGATGAGGCTTGATCCAAAAAATCTCAGCATTTCTTTTATCCCAACCTGCGTCTTTTTGAACAAACGCGATTTCTCTTCTCTCACATCACATCGTATGCTGTGGAATAATGCGTGAAGCGTGAGACGCAGGATCAGATGAAGCTGCAGGAATGTGCTAGCATACACATAGTCATATTCATAGCATGTACATAGTCACCACCTGCTGATTAGCAATTCTGTTCGCCAAGGGTCCGGAACCCCATTCTCCTATGGATTAGTCAGATGTATAGTATGGAACTAGTAGTTGAGAGCGCTGAAAGGGAAGCGGAGGCCGTATTTCTAAACTAATTCAAGACATTCATGTACAAACATGAATTAATGTATCACATGCGCAAAGGAACAATTTTAGAATAAACGTGAAGCGGAGGCCGTATACTAGATGTGAGTTGAACGGTCACGTGAAGTTAGCACTCTAATGAGGAATCGTGCACTTTGTCATTGCACGTTTCTGAGTTCTGCTGTGTTTAACACGTTTAACGTGACTGTGCTATTGACCAACAGTATATTGAAGGTGCCCGTGGGAAAGCTTAGTTTACCCAGTTGCCACCTTTGAATTCCTATCACATAAAGCTCACTTTTTGTATCAGTTCTTTCTCTCTGAACAACTGTTTTCTGAATAATTGAGTTTTTTTGAGGAAGTTTAAGCGTCCAGAAATCCGAATATTCTTGAAATGTTTCTGCACGCGAGGCTATGTTCTGCTATAATTTTTGATATTGTTATTATTCCATTAAAACATATAATATTGTTATTATACCTTGATACTTTCCACGATGCCCGGCAGAGTCTCGTGTTCGAGTCCCGAGTACTCGCCCTCCGTGTTCTCGCGAATCAGAACCACGTCCACGTTCTGTCGAAAGAGAAGTTAGATCAAATATACAAATGAAATAAATTACAATGAAATGAAACCTACTCATTATAGCAACTACTGTATACTAGAAGTAAATTGAAAAGTCACGTGAAATTAGCATTCTAATGAGGCATCCTGCACTTTTTCATTGCACGTTTCTGAGTTTTGCTGTGTGTAACATGTTTTACGTGAGTGTGCTTTTTAAAAATATGAAAGTAGTATTCTTTTTGTGCCTTGGAACGAGGTGTAAATCCACACAAAGCTGGTGACTTTCTCTATTGGAAAAGTTTGCATTTAGTGGATTTTTTTTAGAAAATGAATGACACTTATATAATATTCAAAATGACCAGGATTTATATACTAATTCCACCGCGAGCAAAACACAAGCGCGCCGAAATAAGAACTTCAATAACGACTCAACTCCAATTATAGTGAATTCTATCTGATTAAGTTTGTAGGTGACCTAACCGGTTTTTGATAACCTAGTTTTCAGGTTACCTCAGTAGGTAACCGGTTGGTAACCTAAAATGAAAACCGGCTATCAGTTTCTCTAACGCAAAATGTGATTTTTACCGTTAGTGTGAACGGTAACCGGATTTTAGTTCATAGTTTCAGGCTACTTCCAGGTTACTTACCAAGGTAACCTAAAAAAAGGTTACCGAAACCGGTTAGGCTACCAAAAAACCCGGTTACATATAGAATTGGCCTTAATTATATTTCGTATTCAAAAAATTTGCCAAACCGTGCAAATTCTCGATTCCGCGAGGAAATGTCATAGTCTATTCCGTTTCCACTGACGCTCGTACAGTATGATTAGTCTCCAGATAGTTTCAATCATGCTATTCTAAACATAACAATTTGCGCCAGCGAGTTTGATCTTCTATTACAAAGAGTGTACGGTCATAAAAAGCAATCACATCCGTCCAAAAAAGGTATTTATGTTTTACTACGAAACATACAACAACCTTTATAGTGCGTGCCGAATTCGTAAAATATTCGCTTCCTATGAGACTCGAACCGGGCCCAGAAGTTCGGGAGAGGCTGACGCTAACCACTATACCAAGTGGGCTTATATAGCAACTTGGTCGATGTCTTATGTGTGTGTGTGTCGAGGTCTCAGTATATATGTGTTCTTACACAGCACAAAGTAAGGTAAACAGTATACCCTCGCCTTTCTTTAAGCGACAACTATAAAGAGGGCAGAAAAGATTGTCATTATGGAATGTTAGAGGAAGAATATGGCAATATTCGGCATAGTCTTCAATGTTCGGCGAGCAGCAGGAGTTTGATGGGTGAGCTCAACCAACTTACTCTGTCTACCTGTCTTTCTCTCTCTCTTTCTCTCTTTCTCTCTCTCTCTTTCTCTCTCTCTCTTTCTCTCCCTTTCTCTCACCCGATGCCGACTGGGAATGGTGGGAATGGTGACACAATGTAGAATATTCGCGTATAGATCCAGACGAGACCGCAGCTCGACGTTGCGGGATTTGAAGAGAGGATCGTCGTGTTTCGTCTCGATGTTGCCCTGAAGAGAGAATAATCAACGGAGAGAGAGAGAGAGAGAGAGAGAGAGAGAGAGAGAGAGAGAGAGAGAGAAGAGAGAGAACGAGAGAGAGAGAGAGGAAGAATGAAAAGACAAGAGAGAAAGAGAGAGAGAGAGAGAGAGAGAGAGAGAGAGAGAGAGAGAGAGAGAGAGAGAGAGAGAGAGAGAGAGAGAGCGAAATCCGCTCGAGCAAACAAGAATTCATCAACCTTCTCTAATCTGAACCAACCATCTTTCAGATCTGCACTCTCTCTAAAGGCTGCAACAAAGAAGGTATCCTTCCCAGCCTAGAAAGTCTAAGTACTCTACCGTCCACCGACCTTGATCGCCACCCCGTTCCTTTCTATCGCCATAATTGCAGCCTCCAGATCTTCGCTGTCCAGAGCCGAACTCACAGTTATCTCCTCGAAGTTGATCGGAGCCTGCATACAATGCACTAGAAGTTTCGGAATCGAAGACAGCGGAAAGTAAGATATACCGTACTCTCCCGCCTTTCCGTTGGCGACGAGTATAAACTGGGGAAAATGTGCGGTTTGAGCTGCTAGATTTGGATTGTTCCAACTCAAAACGTGGTTCTGCACTTTACTAACAATCCTATATACTAGAAGTAAATTGAATAGTCACGTAAATTGAATAGTCAAGTTAGCACTCTAATGAGGAATCGTACACTTTGTCATTGAACGTTTCTGAGTTCCGCTATGTTTAACATGTTTCACGTGACTGTGCAAATGACTATTCGGTTTACTTCTAGGATATTCCCACACTAATAATATTACAAACACAGAAGAAGTTCTGACATTTGAGAAAGTGAATATGCTCTTGATATGCTTGATCATCTCCGGTCCGATTCCGTCTCCCGGTAGGGCAGTTACCGTATGACGACCCCCATATTTGGCCAGGGGGACCTGAAAAGAGGCAAGCGGGATATGTTTAACAATATTAATAATTTCATTAGGAATAACTGGCTTGGGTCATCTACTGATGAGAGCATCCCATTCGGCGTATGAATCGATAATTGCTCGAACTGCCTAGGTAACTGAGGTTTGTAATAGGCAAACTAGTCGGTTTGCGCAGGCAAATTTATAATTCTATAAAGTTTTGTAGTTTCCCACTCTCTTTCTCTCTCTTATATACCCTGTTTCACCAGTCGATGTCCTTCTACAGTAATCTTTCACAATATCAGAAGGCTTTTTTAGCGTGCCATTTTTAATTTCAGTTTCAAACTTTCAGACTTTGTAGTAGAAAAGGTGTAGAGGACACTACCAAAATTCGGATAAAATCCAAAAACGTCAACTCACCTAACTTTGAACTGGAAGTTGGAGCATATTACTGTAGAGGGTTATGAGTGGGTGAAACAGACTATAAAAATGTTTAGTTACGTGTTCCTATGAAACTGAACAGCTAACAGAGGCATGCAGTTTTCCAAAGTCTCAGTACGGTGGGGGAGCGGCGAGAGTTTTCCAGTTAGTGAAATTCGGAAAACGCGGGACCGTCAGAAAAATTTGAGAAAGTGAGACTGATTCTGAGACAGCCAGATTAATGGTAAGAAAGTGAGATTTTCGTGAGAAAGTAAGGTTGTTGCTACCAGAGAAACTGCAGTCATATCCCAAAACTAACTGACCCTCTCTCCGGGTATTTTATGGGTCCGAATAGCAGCGGTAGAAGACCTTCTGCTGTTCAAGACTAAGTGGCGAGAAAGCATGCTGAAAAAACTACATAGAATAGAATATCTCATTCATTAATTCAATGTATGGTAATAAGTCGAATACAAAATGATCCGAGACTTCCAAGCGAAATAAATCAAAGGAGTTTAAATGAAGATGACGCAACCCTCTAAGAAGAACACCAAAATCGTCTTGAATCAGGGTTGAAACGATTTTGAGTGATACCTTTTTCTGGGCACATTATTCCATATGCACATCCGAAAGTCTCAATTATAACAAATAGTTTTGTTACGAATATAACACAGATTTCTGAATGTTGGCAATTCTAGTTTTATACTCTCATCGATGATGTTGAATGAGTTCACGGTACAAATAGTTTTCAAGTTGAAATAGATTAAAATGTATTTTCTTAATCACAGAAGGACACTAAATGAATATTGGAGAAAAACAAAGTTTTCATTTGGGTTCGTCTCGATCCAACTGACGACGATTCGCAAAGTTCGACGGAGAAGAAAGAAGATCAAACTACAAAAACAGCGGTTCTACAGGCTTTCATTCAAAATAAATCTAATTTTAATTTTAAATCAGTTAACCATTGCTTAGCCAAAAAACAACCGGTAAAGTAGCTTATGTATACCGATTAATCGTAAGTAATGCAAAATGGATTTGAATTGGGGTAATGTACGGATGTGCAACTGTCAGTATGGGTTTTGTGGCCATTTTTGAACAACTCACGTAATGCTAATAACATTATAGATTTTTGAGGCTGAACTCAAAACAAACCAACAGAGAAGGTAAAAAACGTACTGTTTCGCGCTCTATTTTACTTCTGGATAACAATTAAAAAAACAGCAACGATTTAAACACGATTCGTCAACAACAATCTTCTTCATAACTACTAGTGTTAAACAAAATATCACTTCTAGATGAATAACAAAGTGTTAACTTTCCGAAATCATTCAATCAATCTTAAATATTTCGAAAGTTTTGTGAGCCAAAGTATAAGGTCAGAAAGTGTTGTGAGCATACATACTGTAACAGTCTCAGTAGTAATAATAAGAGTATATACAAATGTGTAATTCTTGTAGATAAAGTGCATTGCTCCAAAAGTGAATGAGATAACGTGTAATCAATGCTTCGATGGCAGCCGGAAAGTAGGCAACAGCTGGCTGGTGGCAACTGACATTAGACCAAGAATCAACCACGGGAAAACAAATAACTTTTCGCTTTAAAAGGGAGAATGAGTATAATCATTAAACTGCTCACTTCAAAATATAGAAGAATATGTATTTAAACACCGAAAGAACCCAATTGACACCAATGAGACACAAAACGAGTGAAGGCGAAAGAATCACAACGGGAGCTCAGTCCAACTACTGCCTTTTCTTAAATAAATTTCTTATGAATACCCGATATATATAACTACCTGAAACAATCGTCCCCACCATGCAGAATGGCATGAAACCCTGTTATAGTTCGTTTCACCCATCGATAGCAGTCAGCCATGCTGGCCGAGCGCAACCTATATTGCACGCGACTGATCTGGCAGCTTGCCAGTCTTTTCATTGCAAATAAAAATCCAAAAAGTGGTTATTTTGAGTATTTTGCACATGTTTTGTATACAAAAGGTTACCACATAATCGGGGAGTAATTAGAACAACTTTTTGAGCGCTAAAATTAGGTTTGAAAAACGGCCTGAAAAGATGGTTGGATATCACTGTTTTTATTTTCGGCCATCATGTTCAGATGGCCGGCTGCTTGTGGGCGCCGCGCCACCTATCCCAGCTGAGTTCAATACCCAGCTGGTGCACAATTTTGATTAGGCTGATCGCTGTTGGAAACTTTCCAACACAATTGACTCCGCCCACTAAAATGTACTGTACCTGGCTACTATCGATGGGTGAAACGAATTATATTCGAGCATTATTTCCTCTCTTCGAAAACCGTTCATACCACTATATAAGAGGCGTCCATTTAAATAGTTTTTCAAATTTCAAATATTATGCAAATCTGGTAATTTTCTCATGGAGCATAGTTTCATTAAATTTTGCACAATTCTGACCACATCTTCGGTTTCTAGTCAGAAAACTTACTGACAACTGTCAGAAGTGAAAACGGGCTTTTTGACGCCGGTCAATTAATATTCTGGTTTTTTTGGCATTCGTCAGTGAATTGCCTCGTTCATTCTGTGGAATTCTGACCACTGTCAGAATGTTCGCGGGATCGAACCTGCGGGCGCCAGGGCAAAAGGCTGACACACTGCCACTGCGCTACCAAGTCAGTAGTTAGGGCATCGACTGTCGCGGATATAACATGCGCCAGCCAAATCGTACTGATAGCTCATATAACGAGACAGATTTGAATAATGAAAACTAATGAGATCGATGAATTAAATAAGTAACCGGGTTTATTTGGTACCCTTACCAGTTTTTAGTAAACTAATCTTTAGGTTACCGCAGTAGGTAACCGCGTGGTAACCTGAAATGAGAAATCGGTTACCTGTTAGTTTTTCATTGTGGTTTTACCATTTATTTGTACAGTAACCAAAATAAAGTTTCAGGTTACCAACCGGTTACCTATGTGGTAACCTGAAATATTACCAAAAACCGGTAAGGTTATCAAAAAACCCGGTTACTTATGAAATTGACCAATAAAACGAAATGAACTATGAAATATTCATTGTTCGAACCATTGAAATTTTCAATTGAAATTATTACTATAGATATTTTCAATAGGAAATATCCATAATAGAAAATTCCAATTGAAATTTTCTATGGTAATCAGTGGATCGCAGCAAAACTTGTAACCACCGGAATCGAACCTGCGACCTTGTGGTTATTAAGTGAGCACTCTACCACTGCGCCACGAGAGCACAAATCAGGGCAGACAACTGCGCATAGTTATACCGAAGAATTGATGCCGCATTGACCGGTATATGAAGCTTCCTATCTCTCCAAAGGAATGTGTCACAATAGCGCAGCGGCTAGTGAGTCGGACTACAAAACTGAGGTCGCAGGTTCGAATCCTTTCACGGAATATTTTGTTCACATACTTCGCTAATATAAACTATGAATATTCCGTATTGAAATTATTCATAGTTAAAGGTGAAACTACGTTTGTGAATAATTATTCTGGTTATGAAAAATTTCAATTGAAATTATTCATAATGGAAAATTTCAATTGAAATTATTCATAATGGAAAATTTCAATTGAAATTATTCATAATGGAAAATCTCAATACGAATTTTCCATATGAGTTTCTCTTATTGATAATTTAAATTGCTATTCTCTATGAGTACCAAACACGCTGTCCTCATAGAAAATTTGAAGAAATGCCTCAAATCGGGGTTTCCTCTTAAATTGTAGCCTCTATATTTGTTTCACAGAAAGTGTTGTAAATCTGTAAAAAAGCCGAATTTTGTGAAAAGTTTGAAATTCGTCGTCTTATATGGTCAGTTTCTGGTTCCGTTTCGCAGACTTTATCGTCCAAATAAATGACGAGGGTTAATTATTTTCTTGAAGTCTGACAACGGTCATTATTTTACACATTACTTTTGACATTCGTCAGTTATTCGCATACTGAAACTGACCACTGTCAAAACTGTATTTGCAAACCACCTGTCTCACCCGGGACTCGAACCTGACCCCGTCAGTTCAAAAGCGCAAGCGCTAACCACTACACTACAGCGGCTACTGAAAAGGTGCGCGAGTTTCTGTAAGTCATGCCGGGAGCGCGATCAACAGTTAACCTGGAATTCTTTTTAATGTCGAGAAAATTGAATTAAAAAAGTTCATTTCGTTTTATTGGTCAATTTCATAAGTAACCGGGTTTTTTGATAACCTTACCGGTTTTTGGTAATATTTCAGGTTACCACATAGGTAACCGGTTGGTAACCTGAAACTTTATTTTGGTTACTGTACAAATAAATGGTAAAACCACAATGAAAAACTAACAGGTAACCGATTTCTCATTTCAGGTTACCACGCGGTTACCTACTGCGGTAACCTAAAGATTAGTTTACTAAAAACTGGTAAGGGTACCAAATAAACCCGGTTACTTATTTAATTCATCGATCTCATTAGTTTTCATTATTCAAATCTGTCTCGTTATATGAGCTATCAGTACGATTTGGCTGGCGCATGTTATATCCGCGACAGTCGATGCCCTAACTACTGACTTGGTAGCGCAGTGGCAGTGTGTCAGCCTTTTGCCCTGGCGCCCGCAGGTTCGATCCCGCGAACATTCTGACAGTGGTCAGAATTCCACAGAATGAACGAGGCAATTCACTGACGAATGCCAAAAAAACCAGAATATTAATTGACCGGCGTCAAAAAGCCCGTTTTCACTTCTGACAGTTGTCAGTAAGTTTTCTGACTAGAAACCGAAGATGTGGTCAGAATTGTGCAAAATTTAATGAAACTATGCTCCATGAGAAAATTACCAGATTTGCATAATATTTGAAATTTGAAAAACTATTTAAATGGACGCCTCTTATATAGTGGTATGAACGGTTTTCGAAGAGAGGAAATAATGCTCGAATATAATTCGTTTCACCCATCGATAGTAGCCAGGTACAGTACATTTTAGTGGGCGGAGTCAATTGTGTTGGAAAGTTTCCAACAGCGATCAGCCTAATCAAAATTGTGCACCAGCTGGGTATTGAACTCAGCTGGGATAGGTGGCGCGGCGCCCACAAGCAGCCGGCCATCTGAACATGATGGCCGAAAATAAAAACAGTGATATCCAACCATCTTTTCAGGCCGTTTTTCAAACCTAATTTTAGCGCTCAAAAAGTTGTTCTAATTACTCCCCGATTATGTGGTAACCTTTTGTATACAAAACATGTGCAAAATACTCAAAATAACCACTTTTTGGATTTTTATTTGCAATGAAAAGACTGGCAAGCTGCCAGATCAGTCGCGTGCAATATAGGTTGCGCTCGGCCAGCATGGCTGACTGCTATCGATGGGTGAAACGAACTATAACAGGGTTTCATGCCATTCTGCATGGTGGGGACGATTGTTTCAGGTAGTTATATATATCGGGTATTCATAAGAAATTTATTTAAGAAAAGGCAGTAGTTGGACTGAGCTCCCGTTGTGATTCTTTCGCCTTCACTCGTTTTGTGTCTCATTGGTGTCAATTGGGTTCTTTCGGTGTTTAAATACATATTCTTCTATATTTTGAAGTGAGCAGTTTAATGATTATACTCATTCTCCCTTTTAAAGCGAAAAGTTATTTGTTTTCCCGTGGTTGATTCTTGGTCTAATGTCAGTTGCCACCAGCCAGCTGTTGCCTACTTTCCGGCTGCCATCGAAGCATTGATTACACGTTATCTCATTCACTTTTGGAGCAATGCACTTTATCTACAAGAATTACACATTTGTATATACTCTTATTATTACTACTGAGACTGTTACAGTATGTATGCTCACAACACTTTCTGACCTTATACTTTGGCTCACAAAACTTTCGAAATATTTAAGATTGATTGAATGATTTCGGAAAGTTAACACTTTGTTATTCATCTAGAAGTGATATTTTGTTTAACACTAGTAGTTATGAAGAAGATTGTTGTTGACGAATCGTGTTTAAATCGTTGCTGTTTTTTTAATTGTTATCCAGAAGTAAAATAGAGCGCGAAACAGTACGTTTTTTACCTTCTCTGTTGGTTTGTTTTGAGTTCAGCCTCAAAAATCTATAATGTTATTAGCATTACGTGAGTTGTTCAAAAATGGCCACAAAACCCATACTGACAGTTGCACATCCGTACATTACCCCAATTCAAATCCATTTTGCATTACTTACGATTAATCGGTATACATAAGCTACTTTACCGGTTGTTTTTTGGCTAAGCAATGGTTAACTGATTTAAAATTAAAATTAGATTTATTTTGAATGAAAGCCTGTAGAACCGCTGTTTTTGTAGTTTGATCTTCTTTCTTCTCCGTCGAACTTTGCGAATCGTCGTCAGTTGGATCGAGACGAACCCAAATGAAAACTTTGTTTTTCTCCAATATTCATTTAGTGTCCTTCTGTGATTAAGAAAATACATTTTAATCTATTTCAACTTGAAAACTATTTGTACCGTGAACTCATTCAACATCATCGATGAGAGTATAAAACTAGAATTGCCAACATTCAGAAATCTGTGTTATATTCGTAACAAAACTATTTGTTATAATTGAGACTTTCGGATGTGCATATGGAATAATGTGCCCAGAAAAAGGTATCACTCAAAATCGTTTCAACCCTGATTCAAGACGATTTTGGTGTTCTTCTTAGAGGGTTGCGTCATCTTCATTTAAACTCCTTTGATTTATTTCGCTTGGAAGTCTCGGATCATTTTGTATTCGACTTATTACCATACATTGAATTAATGAATGAGATATTCTATTCTATGTAGTTTTTTCAGCATGCTTTCTCGCCACTTAGTCTTGAACAGCAGAAGGTCTTCTACCGCTGCTATTCGGACCCATAAAATACCCGGAGAGAGGGTCAGTTAGTTTTGGGATATGACTGCAGTTTCTCTGGTAGCAACAACCTTACTTTCTCACGAAAATCTCACTTTCTTACCATTAATCTGGCTGTCTCAGAATCAGTCTCACTTTCTCAAATTTTTCTGACGGTCCCGCGTTTTCCGAATTTCACTAACTGGAAAACTCTCGCCGCTCCCCCACCGTACTGAGACTTTGGAAAACTGCATGCCTCTGTTAGCTGTTCAGTTTCATAGGAACACGTAACTAAACATTTTTATAGTCTGTTTCACCCACTCATAACCCTCTACAGTAATATGCTCCAACTTCCAGTTCAAAGTTAGGTGAGTTGACGTTTTTGGATTTTATCCGAATTTTGGTAGTGTCCTCTACACCTTTTCTACTACAAAGTCTGAAAGTTTGAAACTGAAATTAAAAATGGCACGCTAAAAAAGCCTTCTGATATTGTGAAAGATTACTGTAGAAGGACATCGACTGGTGAAACAGGGTATATAAGAGAGAGAAAGAGAGTGGGAAACTACAAAACTTTATAGAATTATAAATTTGCCTGCGCAAACCGACTAGTTTGCCTATTACAAACCTCAGTTACCTAGGCAGTTCGAGCAATTATCGATTCATACGCCGAATGGGATGCTCTCATCAGTAGATGACCCAAGCCAGTTATTCCTAATGAAATTATTAATATTGTTAAACATATCCCGCTTGCCTCTTTTCAGGTCCCCCTGGCCAAATATGGGGGTCGTCATACGGTAACTGCCCTACCGGGAGACGGAATCGGACCGGAGATGATCAAGCATATCAAGAGCATATTCACTTTCTCAAATGTCAGAACTTCTTCTGTGTTTGTAATATTATTAGTGTGGGAATATCCTAGAAGTAAACCGAATAGTCATTTGCACAGTCACGTGAAACATGTTAAACATAGCGGAACTCAGAAACGTTCAATGACAAAGTGTACGATTCCTCATTAGAGTGCTAACTTGACTATTCAATTTACGTGACTATTCAATTTACTTCTAGTATATAGGATTGTTAGTAAAGTGCAGAACCACGTTTTGAGTTGGAACAATCCAAATCTAGCAGCTCAAACCGCACATTTTCCCCAGTTTATACTCGTCGCCAACGGAAAGGCGGGAGAGTACGGTATATCTTACTTTCCGCTGTCTTCGATTCCGAAACTTCTAGTGCATTGTATGCAGGCTCCGATCAACTTCGAGGAGATAACTGTGAGTTCGGCTCTGGACAGCGAAGATCTGGAGGCTGCAATTATGGCGATAGAAAGGAACGGGGTGGCGATCAAGGTCGGTGGACGGTAGAGTACTTAGACTTTCTAGGCTGGGAAGGATACCTTCTTTGTTGCAGCCTTTAGAGAGAGTGCAGATCTGAAAGATGGTTGGTTCAGATTAGAGAAGGTTGATGAATTCTTGTTTGCTCGAGCGGATTTCGCTCTCTCTCTCTCTCTCTCTCTCTCTCTCTCTCTCTCTCTCTCTCTCTCTCTCTCTCTCTCTCTCTCTCTCTCTCTCTCTCTCTCTTTCTCTCTTGTCTTTTCATTCTCCCTCTCTCTCTCTCTCGTTCTCTCTCTCTCTCTCTCTCTCTCTCTCTCTCTCTCTCTCTCTCTCTCTCTCTCTCTCTCTCTCTCCGTTGATTATTCTCTCTTCAGGGCAACATCGAGACGAAACACGACGATCCTCTCTTCAAATCCCGCAACGTCGAGCTGCGGTCTCGTCTGGATCTATACGCGAATATTCTACATTGTGTCACCATTCCCACCATTCCCAGTCGGCATCGGGTGAGAGAAAGGGAGAGAAAGAGAGAGAGAGAAAGAGAGAGAGAGAAAGAGAGAAAGAGAGAGAGAAAGACAGGTAGACAGAGTAAGTTGGTTGAGCTCACCCATCAAACTCCTGCTGCTCGCCGAACATTGAAGACTATGCCGAATATTGCCATATTCTTCCTCTAACATTCCATAATGACAATCTTTTCTGCCCTCTTTATAGTTGTCGCTTAAAGAAAGGCGAGGGTATACTGTTTACCTTACTTTGTGCTGTGTAAGAACACATATATACTGAGACCTCGACACACACACACATAAGACATCGACCAAGTTGCTATATAAGCCCACTTGGTATAGTGGTTAGCGTCAGCCTCTCCCGAACTTCTGGGCCCGGTTCGAGTCTCATAGGAAGCGAATATTTTACGAATTCGGCACGCACTATAAAGGTTGTTGTATGTTTCGTAGTAAAACATAAATACCTTTTTTGGACGGATGTGATTGCTTTTTATGACCGTACACTCTTTGTAATAGAAGATCAAACTCGCTGGCGCAAATTGTTATGTTTAGAATAGCATGATTGAAACTATCTGGAGACTAATCATACTGTACGAGCGTCAGTGGAAACGGAATAGACTATGACATTTCCTCGCGGAATCGAGAATTTGCACGGTTTGGCAAATTTTTTGAATACGAAATATAATTAAGGCCAATTCTATATGTAACCGGGTTTTTTGGTAGCCTAACCGGTTTCGGTAACCTTTTTTTAGGTTACCTTGGTAAGTAACCTGGAAGTAGCCTGAAACTATGAACTAAAATCCGGTTACCGTTCACACTAACGGTAAAAATCACATTTTGCGTTAGAGAAACTGATAGCCGGTTTTCATTTTAGGTTACCAACCGGTTACCTACTGAGGTAACCTGAAAACTAGGTTATCAAAAACCGGTTAGGTCACCTACAAACTTAATCAGATAGAATTCACTATAATTGGAGTTGAGTCGTTATTGAAGTTCTTATTTCGGCGCGCTTGTGTTTTGCTCGCGGTGGAATTAGTATATAAATCCTGGTCATTTTGAATATTATATAAGTGTCATTCATTTTCTAAAAAAAATCCACTAAATGCAAACTTTTCCAATAGAGAAAGTCACCAGCTTTGTGTGGATTTACACCTCGTTCCAAGGCACAAAAAGAATACTACTTTCATATTTTTAAAAAGCACACTCACGTAAAACATGTTACACACAGCAAAACTCAGAAACGTGCAATGAAAAGGTAAACTAAGCTTTCCCACGGGCACCTTCAATATACTGTTGGTCAATAGCACAGTCACGTTAAACGTGTTAAACACAGCAGAACTCAGAAACGTGCAATGAAAAAGTGCAGGATGCCTCATTAGAATGCTAATTTCACGTGACTTTTCAATTTACTTCTAGTATACAGTAGTTGCTATAATGAGTAGGTTTCATTTCATTGTAATTTATTTCATTTGTATATTTGATCTAACTTCTCTTTCGACAGAACGTGGAC
The DNA here is from genome assembly GCA_964036275.1 of Litoditis marina. NCBI lineage: Eukaryota > Metazoa > Nematoda > Chromadorea > Rhabditida > Rhabditidae > Litoditis > Litoditis marina. The sequence goes on from CAXIWQ010000240.1 coordinate 35,731, forward strand.
GTGGTTCTGATTCGCGAGAACACGGAGGGCGAGTACTCGGGACTCGAACACGAGACTCTGCCGGGCATCGTGGAAAGTATCAAGGTATAATAACAATATTATATGTTTTAATGGAATAATAACAATATCATAGCCTCGCGTGCAGAAACATTTCAAGAATATTCGGATTTCTGGACGCTTAAACTTCCTCAAAAAAACTCAATTATTCAGAAAACAGTTGTTCAGAGAGAAAGAACTGATACAAAAAGTGAGCTTTATGTGATAGGAATTCAAAGGTGGCAACTGGGTAAACTAAGCTTTCCCACGGGCACCTTCAATATACTGTTGGTCAATAGCACAGTCACGTTAAACGTGTTAAACACAGCAGAACTCAGAAACGTGCAATGACAAAGTGCACGATTCCTCATTAGAGTGCTAACTTCACGTGACCGTTCAACTCACATCTAGTATACGGCCTCCGCTTCACGTTTATTCTAAAATTGTTCCTTTGCGCATGTGATACATTAATTCATGTTTGTACATGAATGTCTTGAATTAGTTTAGAAATACGGCCTCCGCTTCCCTTTCAGCGCTCTCAACTACTAGTTCCATACTATACATCTGACTAATCCATAGGAGAATGGGGTTCCGGACCCTTGGCGAACAGAATTGCTAATCAGCAGGTGGTGACTATGTACATGCTATGAATATGACTATGTGTATGCTAGCACATTCCTGCAGCTTCATCTGATCCTGCGTCTCACGCTTCACGCATTATTCCACAGCATACGATGTGATGTGAGAGAAGAGAAATCGCGTTTGTTCAAAAAGACGCAGGTTGGGATAAAAGAAATGCTGAGATTTTTTGGATCAAGCCTCATCTTTAATTACATTTTCAGGTGGTGACTTTTCCGAAAATCGAGCGAATCGCCAGAATGGCCTTCGAATACGCCGTTCTGAACAACAGAAAGAAGGTGACGGCAGTTCACAAGGCGAATATCCAGAAGTTGGGCGACGGACTGTTTCTCAAGGTTGGTCGGGAGTTGTAGCTTGATCACCTGTCTTGTAGTTCGACTTTCGTATACATCGTTTCGTATACCGAAGCCACAACCGAGAAGCCCAAAGAGGTCGTTGCCGCCCGCCGCGTATTCGTGGTCACGAATACCTCAGAGCATGCAGAGATAAGCAGATTTGGAGATCGGTCGAGGACCACCACTGTGTAACATTGTGATGTGACGAATAAAACTTGAAACTTGATACATCAGAACGCACGAAATAGAGATGAAAGACGAAGAGGTGAACTGTTTTTCAATCAGATGATTTCTTTTTATTGAAACTGGAGGGGGGATCCGACAATCAAGGTTGCGGTGAAGTGGCAGTGATTCATAAATCTGAAACCAAATGATTGCTGGATTACAAACGTGTAAATAACAATGTACAGTTTACGTCAACTCGCGGCGTAACTGTATTAGAACGTTATGAACCCTGACCAAATATAAAACGCAATTCAGTCCTGGCACATATAGTTCGTTTAACCGGTCGATGTCCTTCTACAGTAATCCGTCAGATATTCAGAAGGGTTTTCCTGATGAATGGTTCATTATTTTGTGTTCAAACTTTCAGACTTTGTATTAGTGAACGTGCAGAAGATACTACCAAAAATTAGAGAAAGTCCAAAAAGCCAGTGTACCAAACTTTGACCTGAAAGTTTGATCAGATTACTGTAGATGGTTATATGTGGGTGGAACGAACTATACCCAAGTTTTCTACAGAAGTACTGGTTAATAACCAAGTTACTTATTTTCAAAGTGTTCTTCAACTTGTACAAACGTCAGAGTTCAAAACCAGTTTATTTGCAGGTGGTACAGGAGATGGCGAGAGAGGAATACCCCCAGATAGAATTCGAGTCAATGATTGTCGACAACGCCTCCATGCAACTGGTATGTTGCTAATCGAATACACGTAACAAATGCAGGACACTTCACAGATGGAGAACGTGAGAGTTTCTCACATTTTCTCACGTTTCACGAGACTCGACAGACTCTAATAGTATAGAGTTGTTCCCATAACAACATGAAGTTGCACTCAACGTAGTTGTATGGAAGACAAGTATGACGAACGGTTAGAACTGGATAGCGATTGTTTACTAGTATTTTGTCACTAGTCGTGAACGTGAGTCTCCCGGAATTCCACCAGCATTCCGTGTGCATTCAAACGAGGAGGCAGTTCATTATTCACAAAAGTGTGCTTGTCCTATCTTATTCACTATGTTCATCTTTTCTTGAACGGAGTGCCACATCTGAAATCGCGTGTTCATTCGCAGACCATATGTCCTCTTTTCGCAATAATTCCGCTTGTTTTCTATATTTCCATACTTCTTCAGGTCTCGCGCCCGGAACAGTTCGATGTGATGGTGATGCCTAACCTCTACGGGAACATCATCTCCAATATAGCCTGCGGCATCGTGGGCGGACCGGGGTTGGTCTCCGGGATGAACTTCGGCGACAAGTACGCAGTCTTCGAGACGGTTCGTGTTACTACAATTGGAAAACAGTTCTGAAAGGTTATATTTGTATGAAGAAAATGCAATGTAGAACATGGTCCGGTGGTACCAAGGTAGGATGCTAGGCGATCCCGGCAGCTTCATTCCGTCGTGCGTCTCTCGCTCTGCCTCACTATTTCTCGTGTCTTACATCCCGGCGAGACGTGAGAGCAGAGAAATAGCGTGTGTTTGAGGAGACGTAGGACGGGATCAATGTGCCGGGATGTTCTATAATACGTATACTCTGTTTCACCAATTGATGTCCTTCTACAGTAATCCGTCAAATATTCGAGAGGCGTTTTCTAATGAAAAATTCATTATCATGGTTCGGAACTTTAACAGTTCGTAGTAGTCAACATTCAGAAAGCACTATCAAAAATTGGAGAAAAACCAAGCGCGCCAATATACCAAACTTTCACCTGGAAGTTTGAGCAGATTATTGTAGAGGGTTGTAAGTGGGTGAAACAAACTATACTCCAGAACCAACAAGATGAGTTAATTGAAACCTCGGCGACAAGTACGCAATTTTCGAGACAGTTCGTTTCACGATTCATGCTTGATTAAAAAATTTTTTGAAGTTTTCTATTCTCTTCCTAATTTCGGACGAAGAAAATGAAATGATCCAATATTCATCGAGACGGTTCGTTTCACCACAAACTAAATATGTCTCACTCTCATGTTCGACGATTGTTGATTTACCCACGGCATTTACGTGAATGAAACGAACAGACAGATTGAAATTATAGTGTATTAATTTTAGTAAAAATGAGAAAGATTATAGATTGTAATTTATTACCACCGTGATTTTACAGGGAACTCGTAATACGGGTACATCGATCGCAGGAAAGGACATAGCCAACCCAACCGCCTTCATTCGAGCCAGTGTGGATATGCTAAGGTGGGTTTTTTTTCATGAAATATTTATATATAGAGAATGTTCACTCAACTAGCAATACTTGAATCTTTTCGTTGAATCGTAAACATATCTTCATTATTCTCAAAAATGACCAGTTTTCTACTCAGATACCTGGATTGTGATTACCACGCAGACCTAATCTCAGACGGTTTGTGGAAGGCGCTGGTGGAGCAGCGGGTACACACCGCAGACATCGGAGGGACCAACACGGTACGTGGAGACATCCGGCACCGTAGCAAAGTCTCCTGCAAGGGGTCAGCTATGAGCTGGACTATCTGGCCACTACCCAATTCAGGTTGTGACCACCCACACCATGCTAAAACGTGAAAAATTGGCAACTATGTGGCCACGCTGTGATCAGGTCCTCGATAAGGTGGAGTTCACCACTCAAATGACATTGCTACGGTGCGCGACGTCGTTTTAGGAATATCTCTTCTGAGTACGTATGGCAGAAGATCTTGGAACTTTCAAGCTAATTCCTGCGTTTATCACTCTGCCTCACTATTATATATCGCCGGGATACAGTCATCTCAACTGACTAGTCAAGACGAGAAAAATCAATCAACTTAAAAGTAGAGGTATCCTTGTTTTTCGAATAAACAAAATGATTTGGTTTTCTCGAAATTTTGTCCACATTTCAGACCACGGATCTGGTGAACGCAACTCTGGAGAACATCGAAATTCTTCTGCAGGACAATAGTCGGAAACGCTCGATTAAACACTAAAAACTCTTGTTTACTGAAAGTTCAAGAAACAGTCACGTGTATGTCACGTGCATCAAATAATCAAGTGAAATACTCACAACTAATCATTGCACGTGTGCACATTCTATTTCTTTTCAACCACTTTCCGAAGTGACTGTCCAGTAGTCGAAATACATAAGTGTTTTTCTTTAGAAAACGTGCAATATGTATAAAGCTGTAGATTAATGTGGTTTCTCCAAATTTCAGACAGGTTCTTTATCACAAGTGCTGGTTTATATACGGAATAAAATGTTTATTGCGTTGTATGTGTACGGTATTCAATAAGTATTCTAACAGATCATTGCGTAAGTGAATGTGTTACCCGAGACTGATAGGAAGAAGACAAATCATGAATCTCCTAGGATACTGAAATCGTTGAATGAGAAAAAAGTGACATGGATTATTTAACAGAGAAGCGAAATTAATAAGATGAGTAAATTTTGATCTGGTGTGGCTGTCCGTGCGAACCCTTAAGAACCTCATGAACATCTCATGAGACCTGCGGGTACCAATGTTGTTGAACAGCAATCAATAGGAGACCATGAGATGCTCATGATGTTCGTTTATGAGCAAATCTCGTGATGTTACGAGGGATTATTGGGTCCCCTACCCCTTCAACAGTGAATAGCTTTTGAAGTATTAGCAATCCACCCACCACTCGTGCGATCGTCTCGTGAGCAGTATCTCACGAACTTCTCAGAGGGTTTATGGATTACATAACTGAGGCTTAAACGGTGGTAGTTCATAGGACGTGATGACTATATGGAATCACATGAGCTTCATAGGAATATCACGTGGACCACGCCTGAGCAGTTCTCGAAGAAAAGTGCGACTGTGTTCAACCAATAGCAGGAGTGAATTCCTTAGATAACTAATCAACTGTGCATTACCAGTTTTTGCTTTTATCTCTCATTTGAATGAGTGAACTATTATATTAAAATCTTGGATGCAAGAGTTTTCAGCGGTTTTCTGATACTCTGGCACCGTAGCAAAGTCATGCAAGCAATCTGTTCAAGTGGTGAGTAGATGGTTCAGCTCAAAGATAACCTTTTCATCACATTCTGCTATGGTGCTTGCAACATATGGGAATGCGCTGAGGCCTAATCAACCGTGAGAGCCAGACCAGCAAAAATCTGAAACAATATCGAGAATACAGTATGAACGCGGTTACTACAAACTACAGACTACAAACAGGTGAATCCCTTCCCGAACCGAAACCGAACCGATTCTTCCCGAACCAGTTGGTTCGTTCTTTAACCGAACCAAATTTAGGCCAACAAAGTTGAAACATAACCTATTTGTGTAACTAATGCTGATATTGGTCGACTGCGTAACGTTTATTGGGGTTTGGTTCGGTTTCATGTCAGTTTGAGTACGCACTAGGTTTGGTTCCTTACCGAACCAAGGGGTTCGGTAAGGATCGGTTCGGTTTCAGTTCGGGAAGAGTCGATTCGGGAATAAATTTGCCCTAAAAACAGCACGAACAGACGATTCGAAACCGTTTCTAGTAATGATTTAAGATACATCGGGAACAGTTCTTTCCATTTAGGTATAGTCAAATCATTTTCACTAAGACTCCTTCAGTACACATTTGACCAAAGACAAACTTCTATAATCGAACACTTTTCGAAATAAGGAACCATATTGGAATGCACAACTTCTTACTTTCCGAAAACATCTATGTGGTTGAAACCGACTGAAAGCGTTGTATTCATACTGTAGGAGTCTTACTAAATGTGAAAAGACTATAGAATGTCACTATGGTCTGAATTTTCATTGCGCCACTTGAATTTGAAATTGGATTCACACTATGGGAGTCTGAGTGAGAACGAAAACGACTATGGTGGCCCCAAAGAGTAGGTTATTCCGGTCGAACCGCCAGCCGGGCCGCAGCCACAACATGAGGGCTACCAGTAGCAGCTGCCAGTTGAGGCCGTCCGTCTGACATGCCTCGGCCCGCAGGTCCGGCTCGTAGATCAACACGTTGTCGATCATGTGCATGTAGCCGTTGATGCCTGCAATCAATCGAGTAGATAGATGATTTATTCGTGTTTTGACACGTCACTTATCCCATTGTTCGATGTGGCACTCCAAATAGAAAAATGTATAAAAAGGTGCTTATAGTAATAGATGCAACTATACAGTGTTACAGTGGTTACAGATAACCCAAGAAGCAAACTAAGTGTACTGATCGGTTCGTTATCGTCAATGTTCTTGGATCGAACATGATTTCCATGTTTCCCACATTCGTACGTTGAAAATACAAATGAATGGTGTCTTATGATCATTCGAATTTTACGGAACTTTTAGAAATTTCCGTACCACAATAGTTGTTGCGTTCTAGTTTCAGAGCTCAAAATTTCACTCGATTTTTCCTTAAACTCGCGGTGCAAAAATTTTCCCCTTCAGTGTTACTGTAGCCTGATAATGTACTGTAAAACCAATTATGTATTGTAAAACTAATAATGTATGTATTGTGAAACTATTAATGTATGTATGCTATATATTAAGTACATACCGGCAATCTCGCCGCCCTCTATAACGCGAGCCACTCGGTTGCCACGAGGCCAGAACAGTTCGAAGTCTGAAAAGATAATTAGGTAGGTTGGTTCTAAATGTTCATTCCCGTTCTTGATTGCATTACCATTACATGATTATTGAAAGTCAAGCAACACTGTTTGGTTCGGATAGGATAGAGCACTGAGTGTCCATTTCTAAATATTTTCCATAGATGAACTTGACTTGTAATAGGCAAACTAGTCGGTTTACGCAGTTAAACTCATAAATTTCAATGAAATTTTATACTTTCTCTATCTCTCTCACTCACTCCCTCTCTCTCTCTCTCTCTCTCTCTTTTTTTTCTCTCTCTCTCTTTCTCTCTCTCTCTCTCTCTCTTTTTTTTTCTCTCTTTCTCTCTCTCTCTCTTTCTCTCTCTCTTTCATAGATAAAAAGACGTGCAACTCACACCGTCCCCTCCTCCGAATGACTACTTTCTCGTCGTTCATCATTACATACGTACGTTCCCTCAGATCTGTGTACATGAGAGCCTGAAATACGGTACGTATTATATCTAACTGGCGTCTTTGGTTACCTAACCGTTTTCAAGTTACCGGTAACCCTTTCTCAGATCACCTGAACAGGTAACCCGGTTTTTACCGAAAACGATAATATGGTTATCATTCAATATGATGCGAAATTTGGTTTTTACCGTTAGTTTTAACGGTAGAACTATTTCCGGTTTTGACCGGACTTAGTTTTCGGTGACCTCCACGTTACCTATTCAAGTAGCCAAAAAAACGGGGTTCACCGAAAACCAGTCAGGTTATCGAAAAAAAACAGAGTTGTATGAAGTTTGGACCTCAAATACACGTAAATAGAGTGGGAGTCATTCTTTTGCGCTCATCTGAATACTATTAGAAAAGCCTTCTCTACGAAACCAGAAATTGAACCTAAGCTCATCAGTAACATGTTATTCACATTTCCCACAACCATAAACAGTTGTTTCTACGTTATAATTGAAAACAACATGGAGTTACAGGGAGAGATCGAATGTTGGCTACACATTGATGCCGTTTCAATCGTATTTCGTGATGTAACTCATTCTATCACTTTCGGGAAAAAAAATCTTCTTTTCTCTGAATAATAAACGAAATAAAAAAATGTTTCCCGTTACCTGTCCTTGTAGAATATGTCTTTTGTATACATACTGTAGAGCCTGCCAGTGGTTTCCATCATTCATCCTTTTGGTGAGCGATGGCGCCACCTATAAGTATTCGTACCGTTGGCATGACAAAGGTTTTCGGATGCCGATTCATTAGAGTATTCTGAAGAAATTTCAAATTTACGTGTTGTTATGAAACTGAAGAACCGCTAGCAGAGATTTGCAGTTTTTTCAAAAACTACAATATGGTGAAAAAACGCCTAGAATATGGCACGCCGCCAAGTCTCAGTGGGAATGACCAGAGCTTTACTCCTCTTCTAAAATTGATCAATAATCAACTTTCATAAATAGTATCTACTCTACTTTTGGTTCATTTGATCATTCAAGCAAAAAGTTCATTCAAGAAACTTTGATTTCACTCAACCTAACGGTTTTGGAGTTGTTATCTCTGGGAGCAACGTAGGTCAAATCTTGAAGCCTAATTTAGTGGTTGATAGGGTCGAAAACTCATTGTTCCGCAACTAATACGGGTCTAATGTGTACGGTATAGTCCTTGACGTTCTAATGTCCAGTATTACCGTAGGAACTGATGGTAGAAACGTATTTAAAAGCGGAAATGCGTTCTGTATGAGTTAGGAGAAAGTAAACGAGGTGAACATAAGAAAAAATAATCATGATAGTGAACATACCTTCTGCCAAGCCTCGTTTGTGGGTACAAAGAACGTGAAGTTCTGTTCCGGCGTGAGGACTTGCCAGGGATCAAGGGCGTATCTCAGTTGCAGGTTCGTCAGCATTTCATAGGAAGTTCTGAAAGAGAAAAAAAACTTTTTTTCCATATAAAGTACTAAATTAGTGAGCATTCACGAATAGTAAGCATTCTAATGAGACATCGTGCACTTTGTCATTGCACGTTTCAGAGTTCTGCTGTGTTCAAATGTTTCACATGACTGTGTAATTGACTGACAGTATGAAGAAAGAGGATTAATCTTAGTTGTAGTTCAATATCGAGGAACGTCATTAGATTCGAATTTCGACCGAAAATAAGCGGGATAAAACTGAAAACACAACCTACATCCTACATTGTCAAGGCTGACTGTGGAAAGAGGGAACCCTGTGAACAGCTGTTTTTCAATTGACCAATCTGTTGAGTTCTTGTAATCTTGTCCATTCAGAGATAATCTTCGTTATTTGCGTTTGTGATAATTATTTCTCGTTTTTTTCCCTCTTTTTTTGAGTGCCAAATGTTATAACTGTAGGTGATTATAAGATAGAAAAGCAACACTTCGGATGTTTTTAAAGGACTGACTGTAGTCTGGTCTCGTTGCGAAGGACCTCCCACAGCGACTGATACGGTACTCCGAGCACCCTTTCTATGTAGTGGACTATGCCATTGGTAGCAGCTACATTGTCCTGGATTATCGCTGTGCGAACCCCGCCGCCGATCACGTAGTAGGCTAGAATGGAATCGAATATAGTTTCCGACAGAATGTCAACGAGAAGTATACTGTATACCCAGTTTCTGCCGTGAGTCAGCATCAAAGAGATGATTACTCTTGAATTTTGAGATTTGAGCTGCCTAATCGACTCTGTAAAGGTAAAGGTTGAAAACTCCGATTTTCGAATTCCAATTTTCGACCGAAAAAGAACTTGATCAAACTACAATTACAGCGGGATAGGGCAATATACGTCGTACAGGCTTCAGTTGGGAGAAGCGAACCCGCTAGTTCTTTCCCGCTTGACAGAAGCATACTGTATACCTGAGTTGCGTGATGTATACACTAGAAGTAAAATGAACAGTCACGTGAAGTGAGCATTCTAATGAGGGATCGTGTACTTTTTCATTGCACGTTTCTGAGTTCTGCTGTGTTTCACACGTTCCACGTAATTGTGCAATTGACTAACAGTAAACCTAAGTTTATTTAATATAGATGAACAAATAAAGGAGGACAGATCGGAAAGCTAGTTCAGGTAGCCCGGGGATCTAAAAATAACGTTGCGCGCCCCAAAACACATGTGAATCGTATGTAAACTAGATTTGTTGGTTTGAAGTTTGAATAGAAAAAGGTACATATCAGTTTCTCTTAAGCAGCTCTTTCATATGAACTATCCTTTCTGCCCCCCCCCCCTTTAAAGGTACTAAAGTGTGAACCTACTGATATTGTTCTTCGGCCACTCGCCGCGCACGAAATACAACTGCCTCATATTGTCCACAGTGTTCACTATCGTTTCATTTGTTATCTCGTCGGACGTCAATTCTTTCGCCGGCACGATGTGCAGCTTCAGAATCTGGAAAACATTGAAAATCATTATCCGAAGTTTTCCAAGTGTGCAGAGATTAACACATCTGAGTACGTATGCTAGAAGATCCCGGCACCTTCATCCCATCCTGCGTCTCTCGCTCTGCCCCACTATTATTCGTCTCTTACGTCCCGGCGGGATGTAAGAGCAGAGAAATATCATATGTTTCAAAAGACGAAGAATGACATGAATGGGCCGGGATCTTCTAGCATACGTACTAGCGCAGTTAAGGAACACTATCTCGAAACGATATGAAGTGAACTAAATAAATCTTGAAATCCATCACACAGTCACGTGAAATATGTTAGGCACAGCAGGATTCAGAATCGTGCAATGACAAAGTGCACGATTCCTTATTAGTATAGTTAATCTATACTACCGCCCAACCTGCTCCAGCCATATTCTGTCCCTCAACAGCCGTCTCTCCACCTCCTCCGGAATTCTCTCGAATCCCTCATTGTAAGGGGCGAAGAAAGTCACCAGTCCCCCGGTGGCAGAAAAGTAGTTTCGGACTATTTGACCGATCGTGTTGATGTATCTCATGAGGGTGGTGCAGCGGTAGTTGTCCATGACCAACTGGAAAGACACGGAATGAACTTGGAGATCAAACTACAAACACAGCAGTAAAAAGAAGCATACACCGTGAAAGCTTGCTTTGAAAAAGCGTTCAATATATTCAAGGTATCCATAGAGTTGCACAGCGTTAGCTGTCTGTGACCAACTGGAGAGAAACGAGAGGAGTTGTAGTTTGAAGCCAAAAATCAAATCAAAAACACAGCGCGATAGGATAACATAAACTTTTGTTATCAGAGAACGAACTCTGTGTCAAAAAATAATTTTATCCCGGATTTGAGACGATGTTTTCCGTTCTCCAAAAATTTTTGATTTTTTAAAACTCAAATTTGGCTGTCCGTGCAAAACATGAAACACATAATCAGAACAGTATAGTGAATAACGGATGTTCGATCCCTAATGTTCACGGGACTGCTTCTTTAACTTCTAGTTGTTGCTTGGCTCGAGTATACTGTTAGTCATAGTCACGTGAAACATGGTAAACACAGCAGAACTCAGAAACTTGCAATAGCAAAGTGCACGATATCTCATTAGAGTGGTAACTTCACGTGAGTATTCAATTTACTTTTAGTAAACTTGGAGACTTTTTTGAGGTTGAACAATCCAAATCTAGCAGCTTCAACCGCACTTTTCCCTAGTTTAAGCTGACCTGGTCAATGGTGTTGGACACGATTCCCAGCACATTGTCCACAATGTGTACCACTCCATTCTGAACCGGGATATTGGGAACCAGTATTTTCGCCCACACGGCGCCCCGCCTGAACTGAGAATACCGCTCGTATACCTCGGACACTGCGTACACTGGAAACGAATTGTAGTTTGATCCGGCGACTGCTTCATGTAGTTTGATTTTCAACCGAGAAGCAACGGATAAATCAAATTATTGCTTAATCTCATTATTGCTATTTCTCTGAGGTAACAGATCCCTCCAGTTTGTTTCATTGTCATTAAATGCCCCTTTTCACGAGCACTGGACAGTTTCGTCGAACTCAATTGTTTTTATTGACTTTAAAAGTACTTCAAAGTACGTATGCTAGAAGATCCCGGCACCTTTATCCCATCCTGCGTATCCTCAAACATACGCTATTTCTCTGCTCTTACAACCCGTCGGGATACAAATGCAGTGAAAATGTAACGCAGAAAGAGAGAGAGAGAGAGAGAGAGAGAGAGAGAGAGAGAGAGAGAGAGAGAGAGAGAGAGAGAGAGAGACGCAGGATGGGATTAAGGTGCCGGGAT
>CAXIWQ010000241.1:0-120915 GCA_964036275.1 Litoditis marina
CTGTTGCTCCCAGCTACGAAAACCTAATACGACTTTATATTCTGTGGCGCACAGCCACAAAACACGAAATATCGCGGTTATCGACTTGTTGGCTTGCAGCTACAGAGAAAAGTTCATACGGCTATCAAGTCTGTTGCTCCCAGCTACAAAAACCTGATACGACAATCTATTCTGTGGCGCACAGCCACAAAAGACAAATTAACGCGGTTATTACCTCTTTGCCTTGCAGCTACAGAAAAAAGTTCATACGGCTATCAAGTCTGTTGCTCCCAGCTACGAAAACCTAATACGACTTTATATTCTGTGGCGCACAGCCACAAAAGACAAATTAACGCGGTTATTGACTCTTTGCCGTGCAGCTACAGGAAAAAGGTTATACGGCTATCAAGTATGTTGCTCCCAGCTACAAAAACCTAATACGACTATCTATTCTGTGGCGCACAGCCACAAAATACGAATTGACGCGGTTATCGACTCTTTGCCTTGCAGCTACAGAGAATATTTCATACGGCTATCAAATCTGTTGCTCCCAGCTACAAAAACCTAATACGACAATCTATTCTGTGGCGCACAGCCACAAAAACAAATTATCGCGGTTATCGACTTGTTGGCTTGCAGCTACAGAGAAAAGTTCATACGGCTATCAAGTCTGTTGCTCCCAGCTACAAAAACCTAATACGACTATATATTCTGTGGCGCACAGCCACAAAAGACGAATTAACGCGGTTATTGACTCTTTGCCTCGCAGTTACAGAGAACATTTCATACGGCTATCAAATCTGTTGCTCCCAGCTACAAAAACCTAATACGACAATCTATTCTGTGGCGCACAGCCACAAAGACGAATTAACGCGGTTATTGACATTTTGACTTGCAGCTACAAAAAAAAATCATACGGCTATCAAGTCTGTTGCTCCCAGCTACAAAAACCTAATACGACTATATATTCTGTGGCGCACAGCCACAAAAGACGAATTAACGCGGTTATTGACTCTTTGCCTCGCAGTTACAGAGAATATTTCATACGGCTATCAAATCTGTTGCTCCCAGATACAAACACCTAATACGACAATCTATTCTGTGGCGCACAGCCACAAAATACGAATTAACGCGGTTATCGACTTTTTGGCTTGCAGTTAAAGAGAAAAGTTCATACGGCTATCAAATCTGTTGCTCCCAGATACAAACACCTAATACGACAATCTATTCTGTGGCGCACAGCCACAAAATACGAATTAACGCGGTTATCGACTTTTTGGCTTGCAGTTACAGAGAAAAGTTTATGCGGCTATCAAGTCTGTTGCTCCCAGCTACAAAAACCTAATACGACTTCATATTCTGTGGCGCACAGCCACAAAAGACAAATTAACGCGGTTATTGACTCTTTGCCGTAAAGCTACAAAAAAAAGTTTATACGGCTATCAAGTATGTTGCTCCCAGCTGCAAAGACCTAACACGACTATATATTCTGTGGCGCACAGCCACAAAAGACGACTTAACGCGGTTATTGACTCTTTGCCTTGCAGCTACAGAAAAAAGTTCATACGGCTATCAAGTCTGTTGCTCCCAGATACAAAAACCTAAGACGACTGTATATTCTGTGGCGCACAGCCACAAAAGACGACTTAACGCGGTTATCGACTTGTTGGCTTGCAGCTACAGAGAAAAGTTCATACGGCTATCAAGTCTGTTGCTCCCAGCTACAAAAACCTGATACGACAATCTATTCTGTGGCGCACAGCCACAAAAGACAAATTAACGCGGTTATTGACTCTTTGCCTTGCAGCTACAAAAAAAAGTTCATACGGCTATCAAGTATGTTGCTCCCAGCTCGAAAAACCCAATACAACTATCTTTTCTGTGGCACACAGCCACAAATTACGAATTAACGCGGTTATCGACTCTTTGCCTTGCAGCTACAGAAAAAAGTTTATACGGCTATCAAGTCTGTTGCTCCTGGCTACAAAAACCTAATACGACTTACTATTCTGTGGCGCACAGCCACAAAAGACAAATTAACGCGGTTATTGACTCTTTACCGTGCAGCTATAGAAAAAAGTTTATACGGCTATCGAGTATGTTGCTCCCAGCTACGAAAACCTAATACGACAATCTATTCTGTGGCGCACAGCCACAAAACACGAATTAACGCGGTTATCGACTCTTTGCCTTGCAACTACAGAAAACAGTTCATACGGCTATCAAGTCTGTTGCTCCCAGATACAAAAACCTAATACGACTATCTATTATGTGGCCCACAGCCACAAAATACGAATTAACGCGGTTATCGTCTCTTTGGCTTGCAGTTACAGAGAAAAGTTCATACGGCTATCAAGTCTGTTGCTCCCAGCTACAAAAACCTGATACGACAATCTATTCTGTGGCGCACAGCCACAAAAGACAAATTAACGCGGTTATTGACTCTTTGCCTTGCAGCTACAAAAAAAGTTCATACGGCTATCAAGTATGTTGCTCCCAGCTCGAAAAACCCAATACAACTATCTTTTCTGTGGCACACAGCCACAAATTACGAATTAACGCGGTTATCGACTCTTTGCCTTGCAGCTACAGAAAAAAGTTTATACGGCTATCAAGTCTGTTGCTCCTGGCTACAAAAACCTAATACGACTTACTATTCTGTGGCGCACAGCCACAAAAGACAAATTAACGCGGTTATTGACTCTTTACCGTGCAGCTATAGAAAAAAGTTTATACGGCTATCGAGTATGTTGCTCCCAGCTACGAAAACCTAATACGACAATCTATTCTGTGGCGCACAGCCACAAAACACGAATTAACGCGGTTATCGACTCTTTGCCTTGCAACTACAGAAAACAGTTCATACGGCTATCAAGTCTGTTGCTCCCAGATACAAAAACCTAATACGACTATCTATTATGTGGCCCACAGCCACAAAATACGAATTAACGCGGTTATCGTCTCTTTGGCTTGCAGTTACAGAGAAAAGTTCATACGGCTATCAAATCTGTTGCTCCCAGCTACAAAAACCTAATACGACAATCTATTATGTGGCGCACAGCCATAAAATACAAAATAACGCGGTTATTGACTCTTTGGCTTGCAGTTACAGAGAAAAGTTTATACGGCTATCAAGTCTGTTGCTCCCAACTACAAAAACCTAATACGACTTTATATTCTGTGGCGCACAACCACAAAAGACAAATTAACGCGGTTATTGACTCTTTGCCTTGCAGCTACAGAAAAAAGTTTATACGGCTATCAAGTCTGTTGCTCCCAGCTACAAAAACCTAATACGATTATCTATTCTGTGGCGCACAGCCACAAAAGACAAATTAACGCGGTTATTACCTCTTTGCTTTGCAGCTACAGAAAAAAGTTCATACGGCTATCAAGTCTGTTGCTCCCAGCCACGAAAACCTAATACGACTTTATATTCTGTGGCGCACAGCCACAAAAGACAAATTAACGCGGTTATTGACTCTTTGCCTTGCAGCTACAGAAAAAAATCATACGGCTATCAAGTCTGTTGCTCCCAGCTACGAAAACCTAATACGACTTTATATTCTGTGGCGCACAGCCACAAAACACGAAATATCGCGGTTATCGACTTGTTGGCTTGCAGCTACAGAGAAAAGTTCATACGGCTATCAAGTCTGTTGCTCCCAGCTACAAAAACCTGATACGACAATCTATTCTGTGGCGCACAGCCACAAAAGACAAATTAACGCGGTTATTACCTCTTTGCCTTGCAGCTACAGAAAAAAGTTCATACAGCTATCAAGTCTGTTGCTCCCAGCTACGAAAACCTAATACGACTTTATATTCTGTGGCGCACAGCCACAAAAGACAAATTAACGCGGTTATTGACTCTTTGCCGTGCAGCTACAGGAAAAAGGTTATACGGCTATCAAGTATGTTGCTCCCAGCTACAAAAACCTAATACGACTATCTATTCTGTGGCGCACAGCCACAAAATACGAATTGACGCGGTTATCGACTCTTTGCCTTGCAGCTACAGAGAATATTTCATACGGCTATCAAATCTGTTGCTCCCAGCTACAAAAACCTAATACGACAATCTATTCTGTGGCGCACAGCCACAAAAACAAATTATCGCGGTTATCGACTTGTTGGCTTGCAGCTACAGAGAAAAGTTCATACGGCTATCAAGTCTGTTGCTCCCAGCTACAAAAACCTAATACGACTATATATTCTGTGGCGCACAGCCACAAAAGACGAATTAACGCGGTTATTGACTCTTTGCCTCGCAGTTACAGAGAACATTTCATACGGCTATCAAATCTGTTGCTCCCAGCTACAAAAACCTAATACGACAATCTATTCTGTGGCGCACAGCCACAAAGACGAATTAACGCGGTTATTGACATTTTGACTTGCAGCTACAAAAAAAAATCATACGGCTATCAAGTCTGTTGCTCCCAGCTACAAAAACCTAATACGACTATATATTCTGTGGCGCACAGCCACAAAAGACGAATTAACGCGGTTATTGACTCTTTGCCTCGCAGTTACAGAGAATATTTCATACGGCTATCAAATCTGTTGCTCCCAGATACAAACACCTAATACGACAATCTATTCTGTGGCGCACAGCCACAAAATACGAATTAACGCGGTTATCGACTTTTTGGCTCGCAGTTAAAGAGAAAAGTTCATACGGCTATCAAATCTGTTGCTCCCAGATACAAACACCTAATACGACAATCTATTCTGTGGCGCACAGCCACAAAATACGAATTAACGCGGTTATCGACTTTTTGGCTTGCAGTTACAGAGAAAAGTTTATGCGGCTATCAAGTCTGTTGCTCCCAGCTACAAAAACCTAATACGACTTCATATTCTGTGGCGCACAGCCACAAAAGACAAATTAACGCGGTTATTGACTCTTTGCCGTAAAGCTACAAAAAAAAGTTTATACGGCTATCAAGTATGTTGCTCCCAGCTGCAAAGACCTAACACGACTATATATTCTGTGGCGCACAGCCACAAAAGACGACTTAACGCGGTTATTGACTCTTTGCCTTGCAGCTACAGAAAAAAGTTCATACGGCTATCAAGTCTGTTGCTCCCAGATACAAAAACCTAAGACGACTGTATATTCTGTGGCGCACAGCCACAAAAGACGACTTAACGCGGTTATTGACTCTTTGCCTTGCAGCTACAGAAAAAAGTTCATACGGCTATCAAGTCTGTTGCTCCCAGCTACAAAAACCTAATACGACAATCTATTTTGTGGCGCACATCCACCAAATACAAATTAACGCGGTTATTGACTCTTTGCCTTGCACCTACAGAAAAAAAAATCATACGGCTATCAAGTCTGTTGCTCCCAACTACAAAAACCTAATACGACTTTATATTCTGTGGCGCACAACCACAAAAGACAAATTAACGCGGTTATTGACTCTTTGCCTTGCAGCTACAGAAAAAAGTTTATACGGCTATCAAGTCTGTTGCTCCCAGCTACAAAAACCTAATACGATTATCTATTCTGTGGCGCACAGCCACGAAATACGAATTAACGCGGTTATCGACTCTTCGGCTTGCAGTTACAGAAAAAAAACTCATACGGCAATCAAGTCTGTTGCTCCCAACTACAAAAACCTTATACGACTTTATATTCTGTGGCGCACAGCCACAAAAGACAAATTAACGCGGTTATTGACTCTTTGCCTTGCAGCTACAAAAAAAAGTTCATACGGCTATCAAGTATGTTGCTCCCAGCTCGAAAAACCCAATACAACTATCTTTTCTGTGGCACACAGCCACAAATTACGAATTAACGCGGTTATCGACTCTTTGCCTTGCAGCTACAGAAAAAAGTTTATACGGCTATCAAGTCTGTTGCTCCTGGCTACAAAAACCTAATACGACTTACTATTCTGTGGCGCACAGCCACAAAAGACAAATTAACGCGGTTATTGACTCTTTACCGTGCAGCTATAGAAAAAAGTTTATACGGCTATCGAGTATGTTGCTCCCAGCTACGAAAACCTAATACGACAATCTATTCTGTGGCGCACAGCCACAAAACACGAATTAACGCGGTTATCGACTCTTTGCCTTGCAACTACAGAAAACAGTTCATACGGCTATCAAGTCTGTTGCTCCCAGATACAAAAACCTAATACGACTATCTATTATGTGGCGCACAGCCACAAAATACGAATTAACGCGGTTATCGTCTCTTTGGCTTGCAGTTACAGAGAAAAGTTCATACGGCTATCAAATCTGTTGCTCCCAGCTACAAAAACCTAATACGACAATCTATTATGTGGCGCACAGCCATAAAATACAAAATAACGCGGTTATTGACTCTTTGGCTTGCAGTTACAGAGAAAAGTTTATACGGCTATCAAGTCTGTTGCTCCCAACTACAAAAACCTAATACGACTTTATATTCTGTGGCGCACAACCACAAAAGACAAATTAACGCGGTTATTGACTCTTTGCCTTGCAGCTACAGAAAAAAGTTTATACGGCTATCAAGTCTGTTGCTCCCAGCTACAAAAACCTAATACGATTATCTATTCTGTGGCGCACAGCCACGAAATACGAATTAACGCGGTTATCGACTCTTCGGCTTGCAGTTACAGAAAAAAAAACTCATACGGCAATCAAGTCTGTTGCTCCCAACTACAAAAACCTAATACAACTATCTTTTCTGTGGCACACAGCCACAAAATACGAATTAACGCGGTTATTGACTCTTTGCCTTGCAGCTACAGAAAAAAGTTTATACGGCTATCAAGTATGTTGCTCCCAGCTAGAAAAACCTAATACGACTTTATGTTCTGTGGCGCACAGCCACAAAAGACAAATTAACGCGGTTATTGACTCTTTGCCTTGCAGCTACAAAAAAAAGTTCATACGGCTATCAAGTATGTTGCTCCCAGCTCGAAAAACCCAATACAACTATCTTTTCTGTGGCACACAGCCACAAATTACGAATTAACGCGGTTATCGACTCTTTGCCTTGCAGCTACAGAAAAAAGTTTATACGGCTATCAAGTCTGTTGCTCCTGGCTACAAAAACCTAATACGACTTTATGTTCTGTGGCGCACAGCCACAAAAGACAAATTAACGCGGTTATTGACTCTTTGCCTTGCAGCTACAAAAAAAAGTTCATACGGCTATCAAGTACGTTGCTCCCAGCTAGAAAAACCCAATACAACTATCTTTTCTGTGGCACACAGCCACAAAAGACAAATTAACGCGGTTATTGACTCTTTGCCTTGCAGCTACAAAAAAAAGTTCATACGGCTATCAAGTACGTTGCTCCCAGCTAGAAAAACCCAATACAACTATCTTTTCTGTGGCACACAGCCACAAAAGACAAATTAACGCGGTTATTGACTCTTTGCCTTGCAGCTACAAAAAAAAGTTCATACGGCTATCAAGTACGTTGCTCCCAGCTAGAAAAACCCAATACAACTATCTTTTCTGTGGCACACAGCCACAAAAGACGAATTAACGCGGTTATTGACTCTTTGCCTTGCAGCTACAGAAAAAAGTTTATACGCCTATCAAGTCTGTTGCTCCCAGCTACAAAAACCTAATACGATTATCTTTTCTGTGGCACACAGCCACAAAATACGAATTAACGCGGTTATTGACTCTTTGCCTTGCAGCTACAGAAAAAAGTTTATACGGCTATCAAGTATGTTGCTCCCAGCTAGAAAAACCTAATACGACTTTATGTTCTGTGGCGCACAGCCACAAAAGACAAATTAACGCGGTTATTGACTCTTTGCCTTGCAGCTACAAAAAAAAGTTCATACGGCTATCAAGTATGTTGCTCCCAGCTCGAAAAACCCAATACAACTATCTTTTCTGTGGCACACAGCCACAAATTACGAATTAACGCGGTTATCGACTCTTTGCCTTGCAGCTACAGAAAAAAGTTTATACGGCTATCAAGTCTGTTGCTCCTGGCTACAAAAACCTAATACGACTTTATGTTCTGTGGCGCACAGCCACAAAAGACAAATTAACGCGGTTATTGACTCTTTGCCTTGCAGCTACAAAAAAAAGTTCATACGGCTATCAAGTACGTTGCTCCCAGCTAGAAAAACCCAATACAACTATCTTTTCTGTGGCACACAGCCACAAAAGACGAATTAACGCGGTTATTGACTCTTTGCCTTGCAGCTACAGAAAAAAGTTTATACGGCTATCAAGTCTGTTGCTCCCAGCTACAAAAACCTAATACGACTTACTATTCTGTGGCGCACAGCCACAAAAGACAAATTAACGCGGTTATTGACTTTTTACCGTGCAGCTACAGAAAAAAGTTCATACGGCTATCAAGTCTGTTGCTCCCAGATACAAAAACCTAATACGACTATCTATTATGTGGCGCACAGCCACAAAATACGAATTAACGCGGTTATCGTCTCTTTGGCTTGCAGTTACAGAGAAAGGTTCATACGGCTATCAAATCTGTTGCTCCCAGCTACAAAAACCTAATACGACAATCTATTCTGTGGCGCACAGCCATAAAATACAAAATAACGCGGTTATTGACTCTTTGGCTTGCAGTTACAGAGAAAAGTTTATACGGCTATCAAGTCTGTTGCTCCCAGCTACAAAAACCTAATACGACTCCATATTCTGTGGCGCACAGCCACAAAAGACAAATTAACGCGGTTATTGACTCTTTGCCGTAAAGCTACAGAAAAAAGTTTATACGGCTATCAAGTATGTTGCTCCCAGCTACAAAGACCTAACACGACTATATATTTTGTGGCGCACAGCCACAAAAGACGACTTAACGCGGTTATTGACTCTTTGCATTGCAGCTACAGAAAAAAGTTCATACGGCTATCAAGTCTGTTGCTCCCAGATACAAAAACCTAAGACGACTATATATTCTGTGGCGCACAGCCACAAAATACGAATTAACGCGTTATTGACTCTTTGCCTTGCAGCTACAGAGAACAGTTCATACGGCTATCAAATCTGTTGCTCCCAGCTACAAAAACCTAATACGACAATCTATTTTGTGGCGCACATCCACCAAATACGAATTAACGCGGTTATTGACTCTTTGCCTTGCACCTACAAAAAAAAATCATACGGCTATCAAGTCTGTTGCTCCCAACTACAAAAACCTAATACGACTTTATATTCTGTGGCGCACAACCACAAAAGACAAATTAACGCGGTTATTGACTCTTTGCCTTGCAGCTACAGAAAAAAGTTTATACGGCTATCAAGTCTGTTGCTCCCAGCTACAAAAACCTAATACGATTATCTATTCTGTGACGCACAGCCACGAAATACGAATCAACGCGGTTATCGACTCTTCGGCTTGCAGTTACAGAAAAAAAACTCATACGGCAATCAAGTCTGCTGCTCCCAACTACAAAAACCTAATACGACTCCATATTCTTTGGCGCACAGCCACAAAAGACAAATTAACGCGGTTATTGACTCTTTGCCGTAAAGCTACAGAAAAAAAGTTTATACGGCTATCAAGTATGTTGCTCCCAGCTACAAAGACCTAACACGACTATATATTTTGTGGCGCACAGCCACAAAAGACGACTTAACGCGGTTATTGACTCTTTGCCTTGCAGCTACAGAAAAAAGTTCATACGGCTATCAAGTCTGTTGCTCCCAGATACAAAAACCTAAGACGAATATATATTCTGTGGCGCACAGCCACAAAAGACGAATTAACGCGTTATTGACTCTTTGCCTTGCAGCTACAGAGAACAGTTCATACGGCTATCAAATCTGTTGCTCCCAGCTACAAAAACCTGATACGACAATCTATTTTGTGGCGCACATCCACCAAATACGAATTAACGCGGTTATTGACATTTTGACTTGCAGCTACAGAGAAAAATTTATACGGCTATCAAGTCTGTTGCTCCCAGCTACAAAAACCTAATACGACTCCATATTCTGTGGCGCACAGCCACAAAAGACGACTTAACGCGGTTATTGACTCTTTGCCTTGCAGCTACAGAAAAAAGTTCATACGGCTATCAAGTCTGTTGCTCCCAGATACAAAAACCTAAGACGACTATATATTCTGTGGCGCACAGCCACAAAAGACGAATTAACGCGTTATTGACTCTTTGCCTTGCAGCTACAGAGAACAGTTCATACGGCTATCAAGTCTGTTGCTCCCAGCTACAAAAACCTAATACGACTATATATTCTGTGGCGCACAGCCACAAAAGACGAATTAACGCGGTTATTGACTCTTTGCCTCGCAGTTACAGATAACATTTCATACGGCTATCAAATCTGTTGCTCCCAGCTACAAAAACCTGATACGACAATCTATTCTGTGGCGCACAGCCACAAAGACGAATTAACGCGGTTATTGACATTTTGACTTGCAGCTACAGAGAAAAATTTATACGGCTATCAAGTCTGTTGCTCCCAGCTACAAAAACCTAATACGACTCCATATTCTGTGGCGCACAGCCACAAAAGACAAATTAACGCGGTTATTGACTCTTTGCCGTAAAGCTACAAAATAAAAGTTTATACGGCTATCAAGTATGTTGCTCCCAGCTACAAAGACCTAACACGACTATATATTTAGTGGCGCACAGCCACAAAAGACGACTTAACGCTGTTATTGACTCTTTGCCTTGCAGCTACAGAAAAAAGTTCATACGGCTATCAAGTCTGTTGCTCCCAGCTACAAAAACCTAATACGACTATATATTCTGTGGCGCACAGCCACAAAAGACGAATTAACGCGGTTATTGACTCTTTGCCTCGCAGTTACAGATAACATTTCATACGGCTATCAAATCTGTTGCTCCCAGCTACAAAAACCTGATACGACAATCTATTCTGTGGCGCACAGCCACAAAGACGAATTAACGCGGTTATTGACATTTTGACTTGCAGCTACAAAAAAAATCATACGGCTATCAAGTCTGTTGCTTCCAACTACAGAAACATAATACGACAATCTATTCTGTGGCGCACAGCCACAAAACACGAAATATCGCGGTTATCGACTTGTTGGCTTGCAGCTACAGAGAAAAGTTCATACGGCTATCAAGTCTGTTGCTCCCAGCTACAAAAACCTGATACGACAATCTATTCTGTGGCGCACAGCCACAAAAGACAAATTAACGCGGTTATTACCTCTTTGCCTTGCAGCTACAGAAAAAAGTTCATACGGCTATCAAGTCTGTTGCTCCCAGCTACAAAAACCTAATACGACTATATATTCTGTGGCGCACAGCCACAAAAGACGAATTAACGCGGTTATTGACTCTTTGCCTCGCAGTTACAGATAACATTTCATACGGCTATCAAATCTGTTGCTCCCAGCTACAAAAACCTGATACGACAATCTATTCTGTGGCGCACAGCCACAAAGACGAATTAACGCGGTTATTGACATTTTGACTTGCAGCTACAGAGAAAAATTTATACGGCTATCAAGTCTGTTGCTCCCAGCTACAAAAACCTAATACGACTCCATATTCTGTGGCGCACAGCCACAAAAGACAAATTAACGCGGTTATTGACTCTTTGCCGTAAAGCTACAAAATAAAAGTTTATACGGCTATCAAGTATGTTGCTCCAGCTACAAAGACCTAACACGACTATATATTTAGTGGCGCACAGCCACAAAAGACGACTTAACGCGGTTATTGACTCTTTGCCTTGCAGCTACAGAAAAAAAGTTCATACGGCTATCAAGTCTGTTGCTCCCAGATACAAAAACCTAAGACGACTATATATTCTGTGGCGCACAGCCACAAAAGACGAATTAACGCGTTATTGACTCTTTGCCTTGCAGCTACAGAGAACAGTTCATACGGCTATCAAGTCTGTTGCTCCCAGCTACAAAAACCTAATCCGACTATATATTCTGTGGCGCACAGCCACAAAAGACGAATTAACGCGGTTATTGACTCTTTGCGTCGCAGTTACAGAGAACAGTTCATACGGCTATCAAGTCTGTTGCTCCCAGCTACAAAAACCTAATCCGACAATCTATTCTGTGGCGCACAGCCACAAAGACGAATTAACGCGGTTATTGACATTTTGACTTGCAGCTACAAAAAAAATCATACGGCTATCAAGTCTGTTGCTTCCAACTACAGAAACATAATACGACAATCTATTCTGTGGCGCACAGCCACAAAACACGAAATATCGCGGTTATCGACTTGTTGGCTTGCAGCTACAGAGAAAAGTTCATACGGCTATCAAGTCTGTTGCTCCCAGCTACAAAAACCTGATACGACAATCTATTCTGTGGCGCACAGCCACAAAAGACAAATTAACGCGGTTATTACCTCTTTGCCTTGCAGCTACAGAAAAAAGTTCATACGGCTATCAAATCTGTTGCTCCCAGCTACAAAAACCTAATACGACAATCTATTCTGTGGCGCACAGCCACAAAATACAAATTATCGCGGTTATCGACTTGTTGGCTTGCAGCTACCGAGAAAAGTTCATACGGCTATCAAGTCTGTTGCTCCCAGCTACAAAAACCTAATACGACTATATATTCTGTGGCGCACAGCCACAAAAGACGAATTAACGCGGTTATTGACTCTTTGCCTCGCAGTTACAGAGAACATTTCATACGGCTATCAAATCTGTTGCTCCCAGCTACAAAAACCTAATACGACAATCTATTCTGTGGCGCACAGCCACAAAGACGAATTAACGCGGTTATTGACATTTTGACTTGCAGCCACAAAAACAAATCATACGGCTATCAAGTCTGTTGCTTCCAACTACAAAAACATAATACGACTTTATATTCTGTGGCGCACAGCCACAAAATACAAATTAACGCGGTTATTGACTCTTTGCCTTGCAGTTACAGAGAACATTTCATACGGCTATCAAATATGTTGCTCCCAGCTACAAAAACCTAATACGACTTTATATTCTGTGGCGCACAGCCACAAAAGACAAATTAACGCGGTTATTACCTCTTTGCCTTGCAGCTACAGAAAAAAAGTTTATACGGCTATCAAGTCTGTTGCTCCCAGCTACAAAAACCTAATACGACTTTATATTCTGTGGCGCACAGCCACAAAAGACAAATTAACGCGGTTATTGACTCTTTGCCGTGCAGCTACAGAAAAAAGTTTATATGGCTATCAAGTATGTTGTTCCCAGCTAGAAAAACCCAATACAACTATCTATTCTGTGGCACACAGCCACAAAATACGATATAACGCGGTTATCGACTCTTTGCCTTGCAGCTACAGAAAAAAGTTTATACGGCTATCAAGTCTGTTGCTCATGGCTACAAAAACCTAATACGACTTTATATCCTGTGGCGCACAGCCACAAAAGACAAATTAACGCGGTTATTACCTCTTTGCCTTGCAGCTACAGAAAAAAGTTCATACGGCTATCAAGTCTGTTGCTCCCAGCTACAAAACCTGATACGACAATCTATTCTGTGGCGCACAGCCACAAAGACGAATTAACGCGGTTATTGACATTTTGACTTGCAGCTACAAAAAACAAATCATACGGCTATCAAGTCTGTTGCTTCCAACTACAAAAACATAATACGACTTTATATTCTGTGGCGCACAGCCACAAAATACAAATTAACGCGGTTATTGACTCTTTGCCTTGCAGTTACAGAGAACATTTCATACGGCTATCAAATCTGTTGCTCCCAGCTACAAAAACTAATACGACTTTATATTCTGTGGCGCACAGCCACGAAAGACAAATTAACGCGGTTATTACCTCTTTGCCTTGCAGCTACAGAAAAAAAGTTTATACGGCTATCAAGTCTGTTGCTCCCAGCTACAAAAACCTAATACGACTTTATATTCTGTGGCGCACAGCCACAAAAGACAAATTAACGCGGTTATTGACTCTTTGCCGTGCAGCTACAGAAAAAAGTTTATATGGCTATCAAGTCTGTTGCTCATGGCTACAAAAACCTAATACGACTTTATATCCTGTGGAGCACAGCCACAAAAGACAAACTAACGCGGTTATTACCTCTTTGCCTTGCAGCTACAGAAAAAGTTCATACGGCTATCAAGTCTGTTGCTCCCAGCTACAAAAACCTGATACGACAATCTATTCTGTGGCGCACAGCCACAAAAGACAAATTAACGCGGTTATTGACTCTTTGCCGTGCAGCTACAGACAAAAGTTTATATGGCTATCAAGTATGTTGCTCCCAGCTAGAAAAACCCAATACAACTATCTATTCTGTGGCACACAGCCACAAAATACGATATAACGCGGTTATCGACTCTTTGCCTTGCAGCTACAGAAAAAAGTTCATACGGCTATCAAGTCTGTTGCTCCCAGCTACAAAAACCTAATACGACTTTATATTCTGTGCGCACAGCCACAAAAGACAAATTAACGCGGTTATTACCTCTTTGCCTTGCAGCTACAGAAAAAAAGTTTATACGGCTATCAAGTCTGTTGCTCCCAGCTACAAAAACCTAATACGACTTTATATTCTGTGGCGCACAGCCACAAAAGACAAATTAACGCGGTTATTGACTTTTTGCCGTGCAGCTACAGAAAAAAGTTTATATGGCTATCAAGTCTGTTGCTCCCAGCTACAAAAACCTGATACGACAATCTATTCTGTGACGCACAGCCACAAAAGACAAATTAACGCGGTTATTACCTCTTTGCCTTGCAGCTACAGAAAAAAGTTTATATGGCTATCAAGTATGTTGTTCCCAGCTAGAAAAACCCAATACAACTATCTATTCTGTGGCACACAGCCACAAAATACGATATAACGCGGTTATCGACTCTTTGCCTTGCAGCTACAGAAAAAAGTTTATACGGCTATCAAGTCTGTTGCTCATGGCTACAAAAACCTAATACGACTTTATATCCTGTGGCGCACAGCCACAAAAGACAAATTAACGCGGTTATTACCTCTTTGCCTTGCAGCTACAGAAAAAAGTTCATACGGCTATCAAGTCTGTTGCTCCCAGCTACAAAAACCTGATACGACAATCTATTCTGTGACGCACAGCCACAAAAGACAAATTAACGCGGTTATTACCTCTTTGCCTTGCAGCTACAGAAAAAAGTTCATACGGCTATCAAATCTGTTGCTCCCAGCTACAAAAACCTAATACGACAATCTATTCTGTGGCGCACAGCCACAAAATACAAATTATCGCGGTTATCGACTTGTTGGCTTGCAGCTACCGAGAAAAGTTCATACGGCTATCAAGTCTGTTGCTCCCAGCTACAAAAACATAATACAACTATATATTCTGTGGCGCACAGCCACAAAAGACGAATTAACGCGGTTATTGACTCTTTGCCTCGCAGTTACAGAGAACATTTCATACGGCTATCAAATCTGTTGCTCCCAGCTACAAAAACCTAATACGACAATCTATTCTGTGGCGCACAGCCACAAAGACGAATTAACGCGGTTATTGACATTTTGACTTGCAGCCACAAAAACAAATCATACGGCTATCAAGTCTGTTGCTTCCAACTACAAAAACATAATACGACTTTATATTCTGTGGCGCACAGCCACAAAATACAAATTAACGCGGTTATTGACTCTTTGCCTTGCAGTTACAGAGAACATTTCATACGGCTATCAAATCTGTTGCTCCCAGCTACAAAAACCTAATACGACTTTATATTCTGTGGCGCACAGCCACAAAAGACAAATTAACGCGGTTATTGACTCTTTGCCGTGCAGCTACAGAAAAAAGTTATATGGCTATCAAGTATGTTGTTCCCAGCTAGAAAAACCCAATACAACTATCTATTCTGTGGCACACAGCCACAAAAGACAAATTAACGCGGTTATTGACTCTTTGCCTTGCAGCTACAGAAAAAAAGTTTATACGGCTATCAAGTCTGTTGCTCCCAGCTACAAAAAACCTAATACGACTTTATATTCTGTGGCGCACAGCCACAAAAGACAAATTAACGCGGTTATTGACTCTTTGCCGTGCAGCTACAGAAAAAAGTTTATATGGCTATCAAGTATGTTGTTCCCAGCTAGAAAAACCCAATACAACTATCTATTCTGTGGCGCACAGCCACAAAAGACAAATTAACGCGGTTATTACCTCTTTGCCTTGCAGCTACAGAAAAAAAGTTTATACGGCTATCAAGTCTGTTGCTCCCAGCTACAAAAAACCTAATACGACTTTATATTCTGTGGCGCACAGCCACAAAAGACAAATTAACGCGGTTATTGACTCTTTGCCGTGCAGCTACAGAAAAAAGTTTATATGGCTATCAAGTATGTTGTTCCCAGCTAGAAAAACCCAATACAACTATCTATTCTGTGGCACACAGCCACAAAAGACAAATTAACGCGGTTATTGACTCTTTGCCTTGCAGCTACAGAAAAAAGTTTATACGGCTATCAAGTCTGTTGCTCCCAGCTACAAAAACCTAATACGATTATCTATTCTGTGGCGCACAGCCACGAAATACGAATTAACGCGGTTATCGACTCTTCGGCTTGCAGTTACAGAAAAAAAACTCATACGGCAATCAAGTCTGTTGCTCCCAACTACAAAAACCTAATACAACTATCTTTTCTGTGGCACACAGCCACAAAATACGAATTAACGCGGTTATTGACTCTTTGCCTTGCAGCTACAGAAAAAAGTTTATACGGCTATCAAGTATGTTGCTCCCAGCTAGAAAAACCTAATACGACTTTATGTTCTGTGGCGCACAGCCACAAAAGACAAATTAACGCGGTTATTGACTCTTTGCCTTGCAGCTACAAAAAAAAGTTCATACGGCTATCAAGTATGTTGCTCCCAGCTCGAAAAACCCAATACAACTATCTTTTCTGTGGCACACAGCCACAAATTACGAATTAACGCGGTTATCGACTCTTTGCCTTGCAGCTACAGAAAAAAGTTTATACGGCTATCAAGTCTGTTGCTCCTGGCTACAAAAACCTAATACGACTTTATGTTCTGTGGCGCACAGCCACAAAAGACAAATTAACGCGGTTATTGACTCTTTGCCTTGCAGCTACAAAAAAAAGTTCATACGGCTATCAAGTACGTTGCTCCCAGCTAGAAAAACCCAATACAACTATCTATTCTGTGGCACACAGCCACAAAATACGATATAACGCGGTTATCGACTCTTTGCCTTTAAGCTACAGAAAAAAGTTTATACGGCTATCAAGTCTGTTGCTCCAGCTACAAAAACCTAATACGACTTTATATTCTGTGGCGCACAGCCACAAATTACGAATTAACGCGGTTATCGACTCTTTGCCTTGCAGCTACAGAAAAAAGTTTATACGGCTATCAAGTCTGTTGCTCCCAGCTACAAAAACCTAATACGACTTTATATTCTGTGGCGCACAGCCACAAAAGACAAATTAACGCGGTTATTGACTCTTTGCCGTGCAGCTACAGAAAAAAGTTTATATGGCTATCAAGTATGTTGCTCCCAGCTAGAAAAACCCAATACAACTATCTATTCTGTGGCACACAAGCCACAAAATACGATATAACGCGGTTATCGACTCTTTGCCTTTAAGCTACAGAAAAAAGTTTATACGGCTATCAAGTCTGTTGCTCATGGCTACAAAAACCTAATACGACTTTATATCCTATGGCGCACAGCCACAAAAGACAAATTAACGCGGTTATTACCTCTTTGCCTTGCAGCTACAGAAAAAAGTTCATACGGCTATCAAGTCTGTTGCTCCCAGCTACAAAAACCTAATACGACTTTATATTCTGTGGCGCACAGCCACAAAAGACAAATTAACGCGGTTATTGACTCTTTGCCGTGCAGCTACAGAAAAAAGGTTATACGGCTATCAAATATGTTGCTCCCAGCTACAAAAACCTAATACGACTATCTATTCTGTGGCGCACAGCCACAAAATACGAATTAACGCGGTTATCGACTCTTTGCCTTGCAGCTACAAAGAACAGTTCATACGGCTATCAAATCTGTTGCTCCCAGCTACAAAAACCTAATACGACAATCTATTCTGTGGCGCACAGCTACAAAATACGAATTATCGCGGTTATCGACTTGTTGGCTTGCAGCTACAGAGAAAAGTTCATACGGCTATCAAGTCTGTTGCTCCCAGCTACAAAAACCTGATACGACAATCTATTCTGTGGCGCACAGCCACAAAAGACAAATTAACGCGGTTATTACCTCTTTGCCTTGCAGCTACAGAAAAAAATTCATACGGCTATCAAGTCTGTTGCTCCCAGCTACGAAAACCTAATACGACTTTATATTCTGTGGCGCACAGCCACAAAAGACAAATTAACGCGGTTATTTTTTCTCTTTGCCGTGCAGCTACAGGAAAAAGGTTATACGGCTATCAAGTATGTTGCTCCCAGCTAAAAAAAACCTAATACGACTATCTATTCTGTGGCGCACAGCCACAAAATACGAATTAACGCGGTTATCGACTCTTTGCCTTGCAGCTACAGAGAACAGTTCATACGGCTATCAAGTCTGTTGCTCCCAGCTACAAAAACCTAATACGACTATATATTCTGTGGCGCACAGCCACAAAAGACGAATTAACGCGGTTATTGACTCTTTGCCTCGCAGTTACAGAGAATATTTCATACGGCTATCAAATCTGTTGCTCCCAGCTACAAAAACCTAATACGACAATCTATTCTGTGGCGCACAGCCACAAAAGACAAATTAACGCGGTTATTGACTCTTTGCCTTGCAGCTACAGAAAAAAAATCATACGGCTATCAAGTCTGTTGCTCCCAGCTACGAAAACCTAATACGACTTCATATTCTGTGGCGCACAGCCACAAAACACGAAATATCGCGGTTATCGACTTGTTGGCTTGCAGCTACAGAGAAAAGTTCATACGGCTATCAAGTCTGTTGCTCCCAGCTACGAAAACCTGATACGACAATCTATTCTGTGGCGCACAGCCACAAAGACGAATTAACGCGGTTATTGACATTTTGACTTGCAGCTACAAAAAAAAATCATACGGCTATCAAGTCTGTTGCTTCCAACTACAAAAACATAATACGACTTTATATTCTGTGGCGCACAGCCACAAAATACAAATTAACGCGGTTATTGACTCTTTGCCTTGCAGTTACAGAGAACATTTCATACGGCTATCAAATCTGTTGCTCCCAGCTACAAAAACCTAATACGACTTTATATTCTGTGGCGCACAGCCACAAAAGACAAATTAACGCGGTTTTTACCTCTTTGCCTTGCAGCTACAGAAAAAAAGTTTATACGGCTATCAAGTATGTTGCTCCCAGCTCGAAAAACCCAATACAACTATCTTTTCTGTGGCGCACAGCCACAAAACACGAAATATCGCGGTTATCGACTTGTTGGCTTGCAGCTACAGAGAAAAGTTCATACGGCTATCAAGTCTGTTGCTCCCAGCTACGAAAACCTGATACGACAATCTATTCTGTGGCGCACAGCCACAAAGACGAATTAACGCGGTTATTGACATTTTGACTTGCAGCTACAAAAAAAATCATACGGCTATCAAGTCTGTTGCTTCCAACTACAAAAACATAATACGACTTTATATTCTGTGGCGCACAGCCACAAAATACAAATTAACGCGGTTATTGACTCTTTGCCTTGCAGTTACAGAGAACATTTCATACGGCTATCAAATCTGTTGCTCCCAGCTACAAAAACCTAATACGACTTTATATTCTGTGGCGCACAGCCACAAAAGACAAATTAACGCGGTTTTTACCTCTTTGCCTTGCAGCTACAGAAAAAAAGTTTATACGGCTATCAAGTATGTTGCTCCCAGCTACAAAAACCTAATACGACTTTATATTCTGTGGCGCACAGCCACAAAAGACAAATTAACGCGGTTATTGACTCTTTGCCGTGCAGCTACAGAAAAAAGTTTATATGGCTATCAAGTATGTTGCTCCCAGCTAGAAAAACCCAATACAACTATCTATTCTGTGGCACACAGCCACAAAATACGATATAACGCGGTTATCGACTCTTTGCCTTGCAGCTACAGAAAAAAGTTTATACGGCTATCAAGTCTGTTGCTCATGGCTACAAAAACCTAATACGACTTTATATCCTATGGCGCACAGCCACAAAAGACAAATTAACGCGGTTATTACCTCTTTGCCTTGCAGCTACAGAAAAAAGTTCATACGGCTATCAAGTCTGTTGCTCCCAGCTACAAAAACCTAATACGACTTTATATTCTGTGGCGCACAGCCACAAAAGACAAATTAACGCGGTTATTGACTCTTTGCCGTGCAGCTACAGAAAAAAGGTTATACGGCTATCAAATATGTTGCTCCCAGCTACAAAAACCTAATACGACTATCTATTCTGTGGCGCACAGCCACAAAATACGAATTAACGCGGTTATCGACTCTTTGCCTTGCAGCTACAAAGAACAGTTCATACGGCTATCAAATCTGTTGCTCCCAGCTACAAAAACCTAATACGACAATCTATTCTGTGGCGCACAGCTACAAAATACGAATTATCGCGGTTATCGACTTGTTGGCTTGCAGCTACAGAGAAAAGTTCATACGGCTATCAAGTCTGTTGCTCCCAGCTACAAAAACCTGATACGACAATCTATTCTGTGGCGCACAGCCACAAAAGACAAATTAACGCGGTTATTACCTCTTTGCCTTGCAGCTACAGAAAAAAATTCATACGGCTATCAAGTCTGTTGCTCCCAGCTACGAAAACCTAATACGACTTTATATTCTGTGGCGCACAGCCACAAAAGACAAATTAACGCGGTTATTGACTCTTTGCCGTGCAGCTACAGGAAAAAGGTTATACGGCTATCAAGTATGTTGCTCCCAGCTAAAAAAAACCTAATACGACTATCTATTCTGTGGCGCACAGCCACAAAATACGAATTAACGCGGTTATCGACTCTTTGCCTTGCAGCTACAGAGAACAGTTCATACGGCTATCAAGTCTGTTGCTCCCAGCTACAAAAACCTAATACGACTATATATTCTGTGGCGCACAGCCACAAAAGACGAATTAACGCGGTTATTGACTCTTTGCCTCGCAGTTACAGAGAATATTTCATACGGCTATCAAATCTGTTGCTCCCAGCTACAAAAACCTAATACGACAATCTATTCTGTTGCGCACAGCCACAAAAGACAAATTAACGCGGTTATTGACTCTTTGCCTTGCAGCTACAGAAAAAAAATCATACGGCTATCAAGTCTGTTGCTCCCAGCTACGAAAACCTAATACGACTTCATATTCTGTGGCGCACAGCCACAAAACACGAAATATCGCGGTTATCGACTTGTTGGCTTGCAGCTACAGAGAAAAGTTCATACGGCTATCAAGTCTGTTGCTCCCAGCTACGAAAACCTGATACGACAATCTATTCTGTGGCGCACAGCCACAAAAGACAAATTAACGCGGTTATTACCTCTTTGCTTTGCAGCTACAGAAAAAAGTTCATACGGCTATCAAGTCTGTTGCTCCCAGCCACGAAAACCTAATACGACTTTATATTCTGTGGCGCACAGCCACAAAAGACAAATTAACGCGGTTATTGACCCTTTGCATTGCAGCTACAGAAAAAAATCATACGGCTATCAAGTCTGTTGCTCCCAGCTACGAAAACCTAATACGACTTTATATTCTGTGGCGCACAGCCACAAAACACGAAATATCGCGGTTATCGACTTGTTGGCTTGCAGCTACAGAGAAAAGTTCATACGGCTATCAAGTCTGTTGCTCCCAGCTACAAAAACCTGATACGACAATCTATTCTGTGGCGCACAGCCACAAAAGACAAATTAACGCGGTTATTACCTCTTTGCCTTGCAGCTACAGAAAAAAGTTCATACAGCTATCAAGTCTGTTGCTCCCAGCTACGAAAACCTAATACGACTTTATATTCTGTGGCGCACAGCCACAAAAGACAAATTAACGCGGTTATTGACTCTTTGCCGTGCAGCTACAGGAAAAAGGTTATACGGCTATCAAGTATGTTGCTCCCAGCTACAAAAACCTAATACGACTATCTATTCTGTGGCGCACAGCCACAAAATACGAATTGACGCGGTTATCGACTCTTTGCCTTGCAGCTACAGAGAATATTTCATACGGCTATCAAATCTGTTGCTCCCAGCTACAAAAACCTAATACGACAATCTATTCTGTGGCGCACAGCCACAAAAACAAATTATCGCGGTTATCGACTTGTTGGCTTGCAGCTACAGAGAAAAGTTCATACGGCTATCAAGTCTGTTGCTCCCAGCTACAAAAACCTAATACGACTATATATTCTGTGGCGCACAGCCACAAAAGACGAATTAACGCGGTTATTGACTCTTTGCCTCGCAGTTACAGAGAACATTTCATACGGCTATCAAATCTGTTGCTCCCAGCTACAAAAACCTAATACGACAATCTATTCTGTGGCGCACAGCCACAAAGACGAATTAACGCGGTTATTGACATTTTGACTTGCAGCTACAAAAAAAAATCATACGGCTATCAAGTCTGTTGCTCCCAGCTACAAAAACCTAATACGACTATATATTCTGTGGCGCACAGCCACAAAAGACGAATTAACGCGGTTATTGACTCTTTGCCTCGCAGTTACAGAGAATATTTCATACGGCTATCAAATCTGTTGCTCCCAGATACAAACACCTAATACGACAATCTATTCTGTGGCGCACAGCCACAAAATACGAATTAACGCGGTTATCGACTTTTTGGCTCGCAGTTAAAGAGAAAAGTTCATACGGCTATCAAATCTGTTGCTCCCAGATACAAACACCTAATACGACAATCTATTCTGTGGCGCACAGCCACAAAATACGAATTAACGCGGTTATCGACTTTTTGGCTTGCAGTTACAGAGAAAAGTTTATGCGGCTATCAAGTCTGTTGCTCCCAGCTACAAAAACCTAATACGACTTCATATTCTGTGGCGCACAGCCACAAAAGACAAATTAACGCGGTTATTGACTCTTTGCCGTAAAGCTACAAAAAAAAGTTTATACGGCTATCAAGTATGTTGCTCCCAGCTGCAAAGACCTAACACGACTATATATTCTGTGGCGCACAGCCACAAAAGACGACTTAACGCGGTTATTGACTCTTTGCCTTGCAGCTACAGAAAAAAGTTCATACGGCTATCAAGTCTGTTGCTCCCAGATACAAAAACCTAAGACGACTGTATATTCTGTGGCGCACAGCCACAAAAGACGACTTAACGCGGTTATTGACTCTTTGCCTTGCAGCTACAGAAAAAAGTTCATACGGCTATCAAGTCTGTTGCTCCCAGCTACAAAAACCTAATACGACAATCTATTTTGTGGCGCACATCCACCAAATACAAATTAACGCGGTTATTGACTCTTTGCCTTGCACCTACAGAAAAAAAAATCATACGGCTATCAAGTCTGTTGCTCCCAACTACAAAAACCTTATACGACTTTATATTCTGTGGCGCACAGCCACAAAAGACAAATTAACGCGGTTATTGACTCTTTGCCTTGCAGCTACAAAAAAAAGTTCATACGGCTATCAAGTATGTTGCTCCCAGCTCGAAAAACCCAATACAACTATCTTTTCTGTGGCACACAGCCACAAATTACGAATTAACGCGGTTATCGACTCTTCGGCTTGCAGTTACAGAAAAAAAACTCATACGGCAATCAAGTCTGTTGCCTCCCAACTACAAAAACCTTATACGACACTTATATTCTGTGGCGCACAGCCACAAAAGACAAATTAACGCGGTTATTGACTCTTTGCCTTGCAGCTACAAAAAAAAGTTCATACGGCTATCAAGTATGTTGCTCCCAGCTCGAAAAACCCAATACAACTATCTTTTCTGTGGCACACAGCCACAAATTACGAATTAACGCGGTTATCGACTCTTTGCCTTGCAGCTACAGAAAAAAGTTTATACGGCTATCAAGTCTGTTGCTCCTGGCTACAAAAACCTAATACGACTTACTATTCTGTGGCGCACAGCCACAAAAGACAAATTAACGCGGTTATTGACTCTTTACCGTGCAGCTATAGAAAAAAGTTTATACGGCTATCGAGTATGTTGCTCCCAGCTACAAAAACCTAATACGACAATCTATTCTGTGGCGCAGAGCCACAAAACACGAATTAACGCGGTTATCGACTCTTTGCCTCGCAACTACAGAAAACAGTTCATACGGCTATCAAGTCTGTTGCTCCCAGATACAAAAACCTAATACGACTATCTATTATGTGGCGCACAGCCACAAAATACGAATTAACGCGGTTATCGTCTCTTTGGCTTGCAGTTACAGAGAAAAGTTCATACGGCTATCAAATCTGTTGCTCCCAGCTACAAAAACCTAATACGACAATCTATTATGTGGCGCACAGCCATAAAATACAAAATAACGCGGTTATTGACTCTTTGGCTTGCAGTTACAGAGAAAAGTTTATACGGCTATCAAGTCTGTTGCTCCCAACTACAAAAACCTAATACGACTTTATATTCTGTGGCGCACAACCACAAAAGACAAATTAACGCGGTTATTGACTCTTTGCCTTGCAGCTACAGAAAAAAGTTTATACGGCTATCAAGTCTGTTGCTCCCAGCTACAAAAACCTAATACGATTATCTATTCTGTGGCGCACAGCCACGAAATACGAATTAACGCGGTTATCGACTCTTCGGCTTGCAGTTACAGAAAAAAAAACTCATACGGCAATCAAGTCTGTTGCTCCCAACTACAAAAACCTAATACAACTATCTTTTCTGTGGCACACAGCCACAAAATACGAATTAACGCGGTTATTGACTCTTTGCCTTGCAGCTACAGAAAAAAGTTTATACGGCTATCAAGTATGTTGCTCCCAGCTAGAAAAACCTAATACGACTTTATGTTCTGTGGCGCACAGCCACAAAAGACAAATTAACGCGGTTATTGACTCTTTGCCTTGCAGCTACAAAAAAAAGTTCATACGGCTATCAAGTATGTTGCTCCCAGCTCGAAAAACCCAATACAACTATATTTTCTGTGGCACACAGCCACAAATTACGAATTAACGCGGTTATCGACTCTTTGCCTTGCAGCTACAGAAAAAAGTTTATACGGCTATCAAGTCTGTTGCTCCTGGCTACAAAAACCTAATACGACTTTATGTTCTGTGGCGCACAGCCACAAAAGACAAATTAACGCGGTTATTGACTCTTTGCCTTGCAGCTACAAAAAAAAGTTCATACGGCTATCAAGTACGTTGCTCCCAGCTAGAAAAACCCAATACAACTATCTTTTCTGTGGCACACAGCCACAAAAGACGAATTAACGCGGTTATTGACTCTTTGCCTTGCAGCTACAGAAAAAAGTTTATACGGCTATCAAGTCTGTTGCTCCCAGCTACAAAAACCTAATACGACTTACTATTCTGTGGCGCACAGCCACAAAAGACAAATTAACGCGGTTATTGACTTTTTACCGTGCAGCTACAGAAAAAAGTTCATACGGCTATCAAGTCTGTTGCTCCCAGATACAAAAACCTAATACGACTATCTATTATGTGGCGCACAGCCACAAAATACGAATTAACGCGGTTATCGTCTCTTTGGCTTGCAGTTACAGAGAAAGGTTCATACGGCTATCAAATCTGTTGCTCCCAGCTACAAAAACCTAATACGACAATCTATTCTGTGGCGCACAGCCATAAAATACAAAATAACGCGGTTATTGACTCTTTGGCTTGCAGTTACAGAGAAAAGTTTATACGGCTATCAAGTCTGTTGCTCCCAACTACAAAAACCTAATACGACTTTATATTCTGTGGCGCACAACCACAAAAGACAAATTAACGCGGTTATTGACTCTTTGCCTTGCAGCTACAGAAAAAAGTTTATACGCCTATCAAGTCTGTTGCTCCCAGCTACAAAAACCTAATACGATTATCTATTCTGTGGCGCACAGCCACGAAATACGAATTAACGCGGTTATCGACTCTTCGGCTTGCAGTTACAGAAAAAAAAACTCATACGGCAATCAAGTCTGTTGCTCCCAACTACAAAAACCTAATACAACTATCTTTTCTGTGGCACACAGCCACAAAATACGAATTAACGCGGTTATTGACTCTTTGCCTTGCAGCTACAGAAAAAAGTTTATACGGCTATCAAGTATGTTGCTCCCAGCTAGAAAAACCTAATACGACTTTATGTTCTGTGGCGCACAGCCACAAAAGACAAATTAACGCGGTTATTGACTCTTTGCCTTGCAGCTACAAAAAAAAGTTCATACGGCTATCAAGTATGTTGCTCCCAGCTCGAAAAACCCAATACAACTATCTTTTCTGTGGCACACAGCCACAAATTACGAATTAACGCGGTTATCGACTCTTTGCCTTGCAGCTACAGAAAAAAGTTTATACGGCTATCAAGTCTGTTGCTCCTGGCTACAAAAACCTAATACGACTTTATGTTCTGTGGCGCACAGCCACAAAAGACAAATTAACGCGGTTATTGACTCTTTGCCTTGCAGCTACAAAAAAAGTTCATACGGCTATCAAGTACGTTGCTCCCAGCTAGAAAAACCCAATACAACTATCTTTTCTGTGGCACACAGCCACAAAAGACGAATTAACGCGGTTATTGACTCTTTGCCTTGCAGCTACAGAAAAAAGTTTATACGGCTATCAAGTCTGTTGCTCCCAGCTACAAAAACCTAATACGACTTACTATTCTGTGGCGCACAGCCACAAAAGACAAATTAACGCGGTTATTGACTTTTTACCGTGCAGCTACAGAAAAAAGTTCATACGGCTATCAAGTCTGTTGCTCCCAGATACAAAAACCTAATACGACTATCTATTATGTGGCGCACAGCCACAAAATACGAATTAACGCGGTTATCGTCTCTTTGGCTTGCAGTTACAGAGAAAGGTTCATACGGCTATCAAATCTGTTGCTCCCAGCTACAAAAACCTAATACGACAATCTATTCTGTGGCGCACAGCCATAAAATACAAAATAACGCGGTTACTGACTCTTTGGCTTGCAGTTACAGAGAAAAGTTTATACGGCTATCAAGTCTGTTGCTCCCAGCTACAAAAACCTAATACGACTCCATATTCTGTGGCGCACAGCCACAAAAGACAAATTAACGCGGTTATTGACTCTTTGCCGTAAAGCTACAGAAAAAAGTTTATACGGCTATCAAGTATGTTGCTCCCAGCTACAAAGACCTAACACGACTATATATTTTGTGGCGCACAGCCACAAAAGACGACTTAACGCGGTTATTGACTCTTTGCATTGCAGCTACAGAAAAAAGTTCATACGGCTATCAAGTCTGTTGCTCCCAGATACAAAAACCTAAGACGACTATATATTCTGTGGCGCACAGCCACAAAATACGAATTAACGCGTTATTGACTCTTTGCCTTGCAGCTACAGAGAACAGTTCATACGGCTATCAAATCTGTTGCTCCCAGCTACAAAAACCTAATACGACAATCTATTTTGTGGCGCACATCCACCAAATACGAATTAACGCGGTTATTGACTCTTTGCCTTGCACCTACAAAAAAAAATCATACGGCTATCAAGTCTGTTGCTCCCAACTACAAAAACCTAATACGACTTTATATTCTGTGGCGCACAACCACAAAAGACAAATTAACGCGGTTATTGACTCTTTGCCTTGCAGCTACAGAAAAAAGTTTATACGGCTATCAAGTCTGTTGCTCCCAGCTACAAAAACCTAATACGATTATCTATTCTGTGACGCACAGCCACGAAATACGAATCAACGCGGTTATCGACTCTTCGGCTTGCAGTTACAGAAAAAAAACTCATACGGCAATCAAGTCTGCTGCTCCCAACTACAAAAACCTAATACGACTTTATATTCTGTGGCGCACAGCCACCAAAGACAGATTAACGCGGTTATTGACTCTTTGCCTTGCAGCTACAGAAAAAAGTTTATACGGCTATCAAGTATGTTGCTCCCAGCTAGAAAAACCCAATACAACTATCTATTCTGTGGCGCACAGCCATAAAATACGAAATAACGCGGTTATTGACTCTTTGGCTTGCAGTTACAGAGAAAAGTTTATACGGCTATCAAGTCTGTTGCTCCCAGCTACAAAAACCTAATACGACTCCATATTCTTTGGCGCACAGCCACAAAAGACAAATTAACGCGGTTATTGACTCTTTGCCGTAAAGCTACAGAAAAAAAGTTTATACGGCTATCAAGTATGTTGCTCCCAGCTACAAAGACCTAACACGACTATATATTTTGTGGCGCACAGCCACAAAAGACGACTTAACGCGGTTATTGACTCTTTGCCTTGCAGCTACAGAAAAAAGTTCATACGGCTATCAAGTCTGTTGCTCCCAGATACAAAAACCTAAGACGAATATATATTCTGTGGCGCACAGCCACAAAAGACGAATTAACGCGTTATTGACTCTTTGCCTTGCAGCTACAGAGAACAGTTCATACGGCTATCAAATCTGTTGCTCCCAGCTACAAAAACCTGATACGACAATCTATTTTGTGGCGCACATCCACCAAATACGAATTAACGCGGTTATTGACTCTTTGCCTTGCACCTACAAAAAAAAATCATACGGCTATCAAGTCTGTTGCTCCCAACTACAAAAACCTAATACGACTTTATATTCTGTGGCGCACAACCACAAAAGACAAATTAACGCGGTTATTGACTCTTTTCCTTGCAGCTACAGAAAAAAGTTTATACGGCTATCAAGTCTGTTGCTCCCAGCTACAAAAACCTAATACGATTATCTATTCTGTGACGCACAGCCACGAAATACGAATCAACGCGGTTATCGACTCTTCGGCTTGCAGTTACAGAAAAAAAAACTCATACGGCAATCAAGTCTGCTGCTCCCAACTACAAAAACCTAATACGACTTTATATTCTGTGGCGCACAGCCACCAAAGACAGATTAACGCGGTTATTGACTCTTTGCCTTGCAGCTACAGAAAAAAGTTTATACGGCTATCAAGTATGTTGCTCCCAGCTAGAAAAACCCAATACAACTATCTATTCTGTGGCGCACAGCCATAAAATACGAAATAACGCGGTTATTGACTCTTTGGCTTGCAGTTACAGAGAAAAGTTTATACGGCTATCAAGTCTGTTGCTCCCAGCTACAAAAACCTAATACGACTCCATATTCTTTGGCGCACAGCCACAAAAGACAAATTAACGCGGTTATTGACTCTTTGCCGTAAAGCTACAGAAAAAAAGTTTATACGGCTATCAAGTATGTTGCTCCCAGCTACAAAGACCTAACACGACTATATATTTTGTGGCGCACAGCCACAAAAGACGACTTAACGCGGTTATTGACTCTTTGCCTTGCAGCTACAGAAAAAAGTTCATACGGCTATCAAGTCTGTTGCTCCCAGATACAAAAACCTAAGACGAATATATATTCTGTGGCGCACAGCCACAAAAGACGAATTAACGCGTTATTGACTCTTTGCCTTGCAGCTACAGAGAACAGTTCATACGGCTATCAAATCTGTTGCTCCCAGCTACAAAAACCTGATACGACAATCTATTTTGTGGCGCACATCCACCAAATACGAATTAACGCGGTTATTGACTCTTTGCCTTGCACCTACAAAAAAAAAATCATACGGCTATCAAGTCTGTTGCTCCCAACTACAAAAACCTAATACGACTTTATATTCTGTGGCGCACAACCACAAAAGACAAATTAACGCGGTTATTGACTCTTTTCCTTGCAGCTACAGAAAAAAGTTTATACGGCTATCAAGTCTGTTGCTCCCAGCTACAAAAACCTAATACGATTATCTATTCTGTGGTGCACAGCCACGAAATACGAATCAACGCGGTTATCGACTCTTCGGCTTGCAGTTACATAAAAAAAAACTCATACGGCAATCAAGTCTGTTGCTCCCAACTACAAAAACCTAATACGACTTTATATTCTGTGGCGCACAGCCACAAAAGACAGATTAACGCGGTTATTGACTCTTTGCCTTGCAGCTACAGAAAAAAGTTTATACGGCTATCAAGTCTGTTGCTCCCAGCTACAAAAACCTAATACGATTATCTATTCTGTGGCGCACAGCCACGAAATACGAATTAACGCGGTTATCGACTCTTCGGCTTGCAGTTACAGAAAAAAAAACTCATACGGCAATCAAGTCTGTTGCTCCCAACTACAAAAACCTAATACAACTATCTTTTCTGTGGCACACAGCCACAAAATACGAATTAACGCGGTTATTGACTCTTCGCCTTGCAGCTACAGAAAAAAGTTTATACGGCTATCAAGTATGTTGCTCCCAGCTAGAAAAACCTAATACGACTTTATGTTCTGTGGCGCACAGCCACAAAAGACAAATTAACGCGGTTATTGACTCTTTGCCTTGCAGCTACAAAAAAAAGTTCATACGGCTATCAAGTATGTTGCTCCCAGCTCGAAAAACCCAATACAACTATCTTTTCTGTGGCACACAGCCACAAATTACGAATTAACGCGGTTATCGACTCTTTGCCTTGCAGCTACAGAAAAAAGTTTATACGGCTATCAAGTCTGTTGCTCCTGGCTACAAAAACCTAATACGACTTTATGTTCTGTGGCGCACAGCCACAAAAGACAAATTAACGCGGTTATTGACTCTTTGCCTTGCAGCTACAAAAAAAAGTTCATACGGCTATCAAGTACGTTGCTCCCAGCTAGAAAAACCCAATACAACTATCTTTTCTGTGGCACACAGCCACAAAAGACGAATTAACGCGGTTATTGACTCTTTGCCTTGCAGCTACAGAAAAAAGTTTATACGGCTATCAAGTCTGTTGCTCCCAGCTACAAAAACCTAATACGACTTACTATTCTGTGGCGCACAGCCACAAAAGACAAATTAACGCGGTTATTGACTTTTTACCGTGCAGCTACAGAAAAAAGTTCATACGGCTATCAAGTCTGTTGCTCCCAGATACAAAAACCTAATACGACTATCTATTATGTGGCGCACAGCCACAAAATACGAATTAACGCGGTTATCGTCTCTTTGGCTTGCAGTTACAGAGAAAGGTTCATACGGCTATCAAATCTGTTGCTCCCAGCTACAAAAACCTAATACGACAATCTATTCTGTGGCGCACAGCCATAAAATACAAAATAACGCGGTTATTGACTCTTTGGCTTGCAGTTACAGAGAAAAGTTTATACGGCTATCAAGTCTGTTGCTCCCAACTACAAAAACCTAATACGACTTTATATTCTGTGGCGCACAACCACAAAAGACAAATTAACGCGGTTATTGACTCTTTGCCTTGCAGCTACAGAAAAAAGTTTATACGCCTATCAAGTCTGTTGCTCCCAGCTACAAAAACCTAATACGATTATCTATTCTGTGGCGCACAGCCACGAAATACGAATTAACGCGGTTATCGACTCTTCGGCTTGCAGTTACAGAAAAAAAACTCATACGGCAATCAAGTCTGTTGCTCCCAACTACAAAAACCTAATACAACTATCTTTTCTGTGGCACACAGCCACAAAATACGAATTAACGCGGTTATTGACTCTTTGCCTTGCAGCTACAGAAAAAAGTTTATACGGCTATCAAGTATGTTGCTCCCAGCTAGAAAAACCTAATACGACTTTATGTTCTGTGGCGCACAGCCACAAAAGACAAATTAACGCGGTTATTGACTCTTTGCCTTGCAGCTACAAAAAAAAGTTCATACGGCTATCAAGTATGTTGCTCCCAGCTCGAAAAACCCAATACAACTATCTTTTCTGTGGCACACAGCCACAAATTACGAATTAACGCGGTTATCGACTCTTTGCCTTGCAGCTACAGAAAAAAGTTTATACGGCTATCAAGTCTGTTGCTCCTGGCTACAAAAACCTAATACGACTTTATGTTCTGTGGCGCACAGCCACAAAAGACAAATTAACGCGGTTATTGACTCTTTGCCTTGCAGCTACAAAAAAAAGTTCATACGGCTATCAAGTACGTTGCTCCCAGCTAGAAAAACCCAATACAACTATCTTTTCTGTGGCACACAGCCACAAAAGACGAATTAACGCGGTTATTGACTCTTTGCCTTGCAGCTACAGAAAAAAGTTTATACGGCTATCAAGTCTGTTGCTCCCAGCTACAAAAACCTAATACGACTTACTATTCTGTGGCGCACAGCCACAAAAGACAAATTAACGCGGTTATTGACTTTTTACCGTGCAGCTACAGAAAAAAGTTCATACGGCTATCAAGTCTGTTGCTCCCAGATACAAAAACCTAATACGACTATCTATTATGTGGCGCACAGCCACAAAATACGGATTAACGCGGTTATCGTCTCTTTGGCTTGCAGTTACAGAGAAAGGTTCATACGGCTATCAAATCTGTTGCTCCCAGCTACAAAAACCTAATACGACAATCTATTCTGTGGCGCACAGCCATAAAATACAA
The DNA here is from genome assembly GCA_964036275.1 of Litoditis marina. NCBI lineage: Eukaryota > Metazoa > Nematoda > Chromadorea > Rhabditida > Rhabditidae > Litoditis > Litoditis marina. Next base: position 32,432 of record CAXIWQ010000241.1, read on the forward strand.
AATAACGCGGTTATTGACTCTTTGGCTTGCAGTTACAGAGAAAAGTTTATACGGCTATCAAGTCTGTTGCTCCCAGATACAAAAACCTAATACGACTCCATATTCTGTGGCGCACAGCCACAAAAGACAAATTAACGCGGTTATTGACTCTTTGCCGTAAAGCTACAGAAAAAAGTTTATACGGCTATCAAGTATGTTGCTCCCAGCTACAAAGACCTAACACGACTATATATTTTGTGGCGCACAGCCACAAAAGACGACTTAACGCGGTTATTGACTCTTTGCATTGCAGCTACAGAAAAAAGTTCATACGGCTATCAAGTCTGTTGCTCCCAGATACAAAAACCTAAGACGACTATATATTCTGTGGCGCACAGCCACAAAATACGAATTAACGCGTTATTGACTCTTTGCCTTGCAGCTACAGAGAACAGTTCATACGGCTATCAAATCTGTTGCTCCCAGCTACAAAAACCTAATACGACAATCTATTTTGTGGCGCACATCCACCAAATACGAATTAACGCGGTTATTGACTCTTTGCCTAGCAGCTACAGAAAAAAGTTTATACGGCTATCAAGTCTGTTGCTCCCAGCTACAAAAACCTAATACGATTATCTATTCTGTGACGCACAGCCACGAAATACGAATCAACGCGGTTATCGACTCTTCGGCTTGCAGTTACAGAAAAAAAACTCATACGGCAATCAAGTCTGCTGCTCCCAACTACAAAAACCTAATACGACTTTATATTCTGTGGCGCACAGCCACCAAAGACAGATTAACGCGGTTATTGACTCTTTGCCTTGCAGCTACAGAAAAAAGTTTATACGGCTATCAAGTATGTTGCTCCCAGCTAGAAAAACCCAATACAACTATCTATTCTGTGGCGCACAGCCATAAAATACGAAATAACGCGGTTATTGACTCTTTGGCTTGCAGTTACAGAGAAAAGTTTATACGGCTATCAAGTCTGTTGCTCCCAGCTACAAAAACCTAATACGACTCCATATTCTTTGGCGCACAGCCACAAAAGACAAATTAACGCGGTTATTGACTCTTTGCCGTAAAGCTACAGAAAAAAAGTTTATACGGCTATCAAGTATGTTGCTCCCAGCTACAAAGACCTAACACGACTATATATTTTGTGGCGCACAGCCACAAAAGACGACTTAACGCGGTTATTGACTCTTTGCCTTGCAGCTACAGAAAAAAGTTCATACGGCTATCAAGTACGTTGCTCCCAGCTAGAAAAACCCAATACAACTATCTTTTCTGTGGCACACAGCCACAAAAGACGAATTAACGCGGTTATTGACTCTTTGCCTTGCAGCTACAGAAAAAAGTTTATACGGCTATCAAGTCTGTTGCTCCCAGCTACAAAAACCTAATACGACTTACTATTCTGTGGCGCACAGCCACAAAAGACAAATTAACGCGGTTATTGACTTTTTACCGTGCAGCTACAGAAAAAAGTTCATACGGCTATCAAGTCTGTTGCTCCCAGATACAAAAACCTAATACGACTATCTATTATGTGGCGCACAGCCACAAAATACGAATTAACGCGGTTATCGTCTCTTTGGCTTGCAGTTACAGAGAAAGGTTCATACGGCTATCAAATCTGTTGCTCCCAGCTACAAAAACCTAATACGACAATCTATTCTGTGGCGCACAGCCATAAAATACAAAATAACGCGGTTATTGACTCTTTGGCTTGCAGTTACAGAGAAAAGTTTATACGGCTATCAAGTCTGTTGCTCCCAGCTACAAAAACCTAATACGACTCCATATTCTGTGGCGCACAGCCACAAAAGACAAATTAACGCGGTTATTGACTCTTTGCCGTAAAGCTACAGAAAAAAGTTTATACGGCTATCAAGTATGTTGCTCCCAGCTACAAAGACCTAACACGACTATATATTTTGTGGCGCACAGCCACAAAAGACGACTTAACGCGGTTATTGACTCTTTGCATTGCAGCTACAGAAAAAAATTCATACGGCTATCAAGTCTGTTGCTCCCAGATACAAAAACCTAAGACGACTATATATTCTGTGGCGCACAGCCACAAAATACGAATTAACGCGTTATTGACTCTTTGCCTTGCAGCTACAGAGAACAGTTCATACGGCTATCAAATCTGTTGCTCCCAGCTACAAAAACCTAATACGACAATCTATTTTGTGGCGCACATCCACCAAATACGAATTAACGCGGTTATTGACTCTTTGCCTTGCACCTACAAAAAAAAATCATACGGCTATCAAGTCTGTTGCTCCCAACTACAAAAACCTAATACGACTTTATATTCTGTGGCGCACAACCACAAAAGACAAATTAACGCGGTTATTGACTCTTTGCCTTGCAGCTACAGAAAAAAGTTTATACGGCTATCAAGTCTGTTGCTCCCAGCTACAAAAACCTAATACGATTATCTATTCTGTGACGCACAGCCACGAAATACGAATCAACGCGGTTATCGACTCTTCGGCTTGCAGTTACAGAAAAAAAACTCATACGGCAATCAAGTCTGCTGCTCCCAACTACAAAAACCTAATACGACTTTATATTCTGTGGCGCACAGCCACCAAAGACAGATTAACGCGGTTATTGACTCTTTGCCTTGCAGCTACAGAAAAAAGTTTATACGGCTATCAAGTATGTTGCTCCCAGCTAGAAAAACCCAATACAACTATCTATTCTGTGGCGCACAGCCATAAAATACGAAATAACGCGGTTATTGACTCTTTGGCTTGCAGTTACAGAGAAAAGTTTATACGGCTATCAAGTCTGTTGCTTCCAGCTACAAAAACCTAATACGACTCCATATTCTTTGGCGCACAGCCACAAAAGACAAATTAACGCGGTTATTGACTCTTTGCCGTAAAGCTACAGAAAAAAAGTTTATACGGCTATCAAGTATGTTGCTCCCAGCTACAAAGACCTAACACGACTATATATTTTGTGGCGCACAGCCACAAAAGACGACTTAACGCGGTTATTGACTCTTTGCCTTGCAGCTACAGAAAAAAGTTCATACGGCTATCAAGTCTGTTGCTCCCAGATACAAAAACCTAAGACGAATATATATTCTGTGGCGCACAGCCACAAAAGACGAATTAACGCGTTATTGACTCTTTGCCTTGCAGCTACAGAGAACAGTTCATACGGCTATCAAATCTGTTGCTCCCAGCTACAAAAACCTGATACGACAATCTATTTTGTGGCGCACATCCACCAAATACGAATTAACGCGGTTATTGACTCTTTGCCTTGCACCTACAAAAAAAATCATACGGCTATCAAGTCTGTTGCTCCCAACTACAAAAACCTAATACGACTTTATATTCTGTGGCGCACAACCACAAAAGACAAATTAACGCGGTTATTGACTCTTTTCCTTGCAGCTACAGAAAAAAGTTTATACGGCTATCAAGTCTGTTGCTCCCAGCTACAAAAACCTAATACGATTATCTATTCTGTGACGCACAGCCACGAAATACGAATCAACGCGGTTATCGACTCTTTGGCTTGCAGTTACAGAAAAAAAAACTCATACGGCAATCAAGTCTGCTGCTCCCAACTACAAAAACCTAATACGACTTTATATTCTGTGGCGCACAGCCACCAAAGACAGATTAACGCGGTTATTGACTCTTTGCCTTGCAGCTACAGAAAAAAGTTTATACGGCTATCAAGTATGTTGCTCCCAGCTAGAAAAACCCAATACAACTATCTATTCTGTGGCGCACAGCCATAAAATACGAAATAACGCGGTTATTGACTCTTTGGCTTGCAGTTACAGAGAAAAGTTTATACGGCTATCAAGTCTGTTGCTCCCAGCTACAAAAACCTAATACGACTCCATATTCTTTGGCGCACAGCCACAAAAGACAAATTAACGCGGTTATTGACTCTTTGCCGTAAAGCTACAGAAAAAAAGTTTATACGGCTATCAAGTATGTTGCTCCCAGCTACAAAGACCTAACACGACTATATATTTTGTGGCGCACAGCCACAAAAGACGACTTAACGCGGTTATTGACTCTTTGCCTTGCAGCTACAGAAAAAAGTTCATACGGCTATCAAGTCTGTTGCTCCCAGATACAAAAACCTAAGACGAATATATATTCTGTGGCGCACAGCCACAAAAGACGAATTAACGCGTTATTGACTCTTTGCCTTGCAGCTACAGAGAACAGTTCATACGGCTATCAAATCTGTTGCTCCCAGCTACAAAAACCTGATACGACAATCTATTTTGTGGCGCACATCCACCAAATACGAATTAACGCGGTTATTGACTCTTTGCCTTGCACCTACAAAAAAAAAATCATACGGCTATCAAGTCTGTTGCTCCCAACTACAAAAACCTAATACGACTTTATATTCTGTGGCGCACAACCACAAAAGACAAATTAACGCGGTTATTGACTCTTTTCCTTGCAGCTACAGAAAAAAGTTTATACGGCTATCAAGTCTGTTGCTCCCAGCTACAAAAACCTAATACGATTATCTATTCTGTGGTGCACAGCCACGAAATACGAATCAACGCGGTTATCGACTCTTCGGCTTGCAGTTACATAAAAAAAAACTCATACGGCAATCAAGTCTGTTGCTCCCAACTACAAAAACCTAATACGACTTTATATTCTGTGGCGCACAGCCACAAAAGACAGATTAACGCGGTTATTGACTCTTTGCCTTGCAGCTACAGAAAAAAGTTTATACGGCTATCAAGTATGTTGCTCCCAGCTAGAAAAACCCAATACAACTATCTTTTCTGTGGCACACAGCCACAAAATACGAACTAACGCGGTTATTGACTATTTGCCTTGCAGCTACAAAAAAAAGTTTATACGGCTATCAAGTCTGTTGCTCCCAGCTACAAAAACCTAATACGACTTACTATTCTGTGGCGCACAGCCACAAAAGACAAATTAACGCGGTTATTGACTCTTTACCGTGCAGCTACAGAAAACAGTTTATACGGCTATCGAGTATGTTGCTCCCAGCTACAAAAACCTGATACGACAATCTATTCTGTGGCGCACAGCCACAAAATACGAATTAACGCGGTTGTCGACTCTTTGCCTTGCAACTACAGAGAACAGTTCATACGGCTATCAAGTCTGTTGCTCCCAGATACAAAAACCTAATACGACTATCTATTATGTGGCGCACAGCCACAAAATACGAATTAACGCGGTTATCGACTCTTTGGCTTGCAGTTACAGAGAAAAGTTCATACGGCTATCAAATCTGTTGCTCCCAGCTACAAAAACCTAATACGACAATCTATTCTGTGGCGCACAGCCATAACATACGAAATAACGCGGTTATTGACTCTTTGGCTTGCAGTTACAGAGAAACATTTATACGGCTATCAAGTCTGTTGCTCCCAGCTACAAAAACCTAATTCGACTCCATATTCTGTGGCGCACAGCCACAAAAGACAAATTAACGCGGTTATTGACTCTTTGCCGTAAAGCTACAAAATAAAAGTTTATACGGCTATCAAGTATGTTGCTCCCAGCTACAAAGACCTAACACGACTATATATTTAGTGGCGCACAGCCACAAAAGACGACTTAACGCGATTATTGACTCTTTGCCTTGCAGCTACAGAAAAAAGTTCATACGGCTATCAAGTCTGTTGCTCCCAGATACAAAAACCTAAGACGACTATATATTCTGTGGCGCACAGCCACAAAAGACGAATTAACGCGTTATTGACTCTTTGCCTTGCAGCTACAGAGAACAGTTCATACGGCTATCAAGTCTGTTGCTCCCAGCTACAAAAACCTAATACGACTATATATTCTGTGGCGCACAGCCACAAAAGACGAATTAACGCGGTTATTGACTCTTTGCCTCGCAGTTACAGATAACATTTCATACGGCTATCAAATCTGTTGCTCCCAGCTACAAAAACCTGATACGACAATCTATTCTGTGGCGCACAGCCACAAAGACGAATTAACGCGGTTATTGACATTTTGACTTGCAGCTACAGAGAAAAATTTATACGGCTATCAAGTCTGTTGCTCCCAGCTACAAAAACCTAATACGACTCCATATTCTGTGGCGCACAGCCACAAAAGACAAATTAACGCGGTTATTGACTCTTTGCCGTAAAGCTACAAAATAAAAGTTTATACGGCTATCAAGTATGTTGCTCCCAGCTACAAAGACCTAACACGACTATATATTTAGTGGCGCACAGCCACAAAAGACGACTTAACGCTGTTATTGACTCTTTGCCTTGCAGCTACAGAAAAAAGTTCATACGGCTATCAAGTCTGTTGCTCCCAGATACAAAAACCTAAGACGACTATATATTCTGTGGCGCACAGCCACAAAAGACGAATTAACGCGTTATTGACTCTTTGCCTTGCAGCTACAGAGAACAGTTCATACGGCTATCAAGTCTGTTGCTCCCAGCTACAAAAACCTAATACGACTATATATTCTGTGGCGCACAGCCACAAAAGACGAATTAACGCGGTTATTGACTCTTTGCCTCGCAGTTACAGATAACATTTCATACGGCTATCAAATCTGTTGCTCCCAGCTACAAAAACCTGATACGACAATCTATTCTGTGGCGCACAGCCACAAAGACGAATTAACGCGGTTATTGACATTTTGACTTGCAGCTACAAAAAAAATCATACGGCTATCAAGTCTGTTGCTTCCAACTACAGAAACATAATACGACAATCTATTCTGTGGCGCACAGCCACAAAACACGAAATATCGCGGTTATCGACTTGTTGGCTTGCAGCTACAGAGAAAAGTTCATACGGCTATCAAGTCTGTTGCTCCCAGCTACAAAAACCTGATACGACAATCTATTCTGTGGCGCACAGCCACAAAAGACAAATTAACGCGGTTATTACCTCTTTGCCTTGCAGCTACAGAAAAAAGTTCATACGGCTATCAAGTCTGTTGCTCCCAGCTACAAAAACCTAATACGACTATATATTCTGTGGCGCACAGCCACAAAAGACGAATTAACGCGGTTATTGACTCTTTGCCTCGCAGTTACAGATAACATTTCATACGGCTATCAAATCTGTTGCTCCCAGCTACAAAAACCTGATACGACAATCTATTCTGTGGCGCACAGCCACAAAGACGAATTAACGCGGTTATTGACATTTTGACTTGCAGCTACAGAGAAAAATTTATACGGCTATCAAGTCTGTTGCTCCCAGCTACAAAAACCTAATACGACTCCATATTCTGTGGCGCACAGCCACAAAAGACAAATTAACGCGGTTATTGACTCTTTGCCGTAAAGCTACAAAATAAAAGTTTATACGGCTATCAAGTATGTTGCTCCCAGCTACAAAGACCTAACACGACTATATATTTAGTGGCGCACAGCCACAAAAGACGACTTAACGCGGTTATTGACTCTTTGCCTTGCAGCTACAGAAAAAGTTCATACGGCTATCAAGTCTGTTGCTCCCAGATACAAAAACCTAAGACGACTATATATTCTGTGGCGCACAGCCACAAAAGACGAATTAACGCGTTATTGACTCTTTGCCTTGCAGCTACAGAGAACAGTTCATACGGCTATCAAGTCTGTTGCTCCCAGCTACAAAAACCTAATCCGACTATATATTCTGTGGCGCACAGCCACAAAAGACGAATTAACGCGGTTATTGACTCTTTGCGTCGCAGTTACAGAGAACAGTTCATACGGCTATCAAGTCTGTTGCTCCCAGCTACAAAAACCTAATCCGACAATCTATTCTGTGGCGCACAGCCACAAAGACGAATTAACGCGGTTATTGACATTTTGACTTGCAGCTACAAAAAAAATCATACGGCTATCAAGTCTGTTGCTTCCAACTACAGAAACATAATACGACAATCTATTCTGTGGCGCACAGCCACAAAACACGAAATATCGCGGTTATCGACTTGTTGGCTTGCAGCTACAGAGAAAAGTTCATACGGCTATCAAGTCTGTTGCTCCCAGCTACAAAAACCTGATACGACAATCTATTCTGTGGCGCACAGCCACAAAAGACAAATTAACGCGGTTATTACCTCTTTGCCTTGCAGCTACAGAAAAAAGTTCATACGGCTATCAAATCTGTTGCTCCCAGCTACAAAAACCTAATACGACAATCTATTCTGTGGCGCACAGCCACAAAATACAAATTATCGCGGTTATCGACTTGTTGGCTTGCAGCTACCGAGAAAAGTTCATACGGCTATCAAGTCTGTTGCTCCCAGCTACAAAAACCTGATACGACAATCTATTCTGTGGCGCACAGCCACAAAAGACAAATTAACGCGGTTATTACCTCTTTGCCTTGCAGCTACAGAAAAAAGTTCATACGGCTATCAAATCTGTTGCTCCCAGCTACAAAAACCTAATACGACAATCTATTCTGTGGCGCACAGCCACAAAGACGAATTAACGCGGTTATTGACATTTTGACTTGCAGCCACAAAAACAAATCATACGGCTATCAAGTCTGTTGCTTCCAACTGCAAAAACATAATACGACTTTATATTCTGTGGCGCACAGCCACAAAATACAAATTAACGCGGTTATTGACTCTTTGCCTTGCAGTTACAGAGAACATTTCATACGGCTATCAAATATGTTGCTCCCAGCTACAAAAACCTAATACGACTTTATATTCTGTGGCGCACAGCCACAAAAGACAAATTAACGCGGTTATTACCTCTTTGCCTTGCAGCTACAGAAAAAAAGTTTATACGGCTATCAAGTCTGTTGCTCCCAGCTACAAAAACCTAATACGACTTTATATTCTGTGGCGCACAGCCACAAAAGACAAATTAACGCGGTTATTGACTCTTTGCCGTGCAGCTACAGAAAAAAGTTTATATGGCTATCAAGTATGTTGTTCCCAGCTAGAAAAACCCAATACAACTATCTATTCTGTGGCACACAGCCACAAAATACGATATAACGCGGTTATCGACTCTTTGCCTTGCAGCTACAGAAAAAAGTTTATACGGCTATCAAGTCTGTTGCTCATGGCTACAAAAACCTAATACGACTTTATATCCTGTGGCGCACAGCCACAAAAGACAAATTAACGCGGTTATTACCTCTTTGCCTTGCAGCTACAGAAAAAAGTTCATACGGCTATCAAGTCTGTTGCTCCCAGCTACAAAAACCTGATACGACAATCTATTCTGTGGCGCACAGCCACAAAGACGAATTAACGCGGTTATTGACATTTTGACTTGCAGCTACAAAAAACAAATCATACGGCTATCAAGTCTGTTGCTTCCAACTACAAAAACATAATACGACTTTATATTCTGTGGCGCACAGCCACAAAATACAAATTAACGCGGTTATTGACTCTTTGCCTTGCAGTTACAGAGAACATTTCATACGGCTATCAAATCTGTTGCTCCCAGCTACAAAAACTAATACGACTTTATATTCTGTGGCGCACAGCCACGAAAGACAAATTAACGCGGTTATTACCTCTTTGCCTTGCAGCTACAGAAAAAAAGTTTATACGGCTATCAAGTCTGTTGCTCCCAGCTACAAAAACCTAATACGACTTTATATTCTGTGGCGCACAGCCACAAAAGACAAATTAACGCGGTTATTGACTCTTTGCCGTGCAGCTACAGAAAAAAGTTTATATGGCTATCAAGGATGTTGCTCCCAGCTAGAAAAACCCAATACAACTATCTATTCTGTGGCACACAGCCACAAAATACGATACAACGCGGTTATCGACTCTTTGCCTTGCAGCTACAGAAAAAAGTTATACGGCTATCAAGTCTGTTGCTCATGGCTACAAAAACCTAATACGACTTTATATCCTGTGGAGCACAGCCACAAAAGACAAATTAACGCGGTTATTACCTCTTTGCCTTGCAGCTACAGAAAAAGTTCATACGGCTATCAAGTCTGTTGCTCCCAGCTACAAAAACCTGATACGACAATCTATTCTGTGGCGCACAGCCACAAAAGACAAATTAACGCGGTTATTGACTCTTTGCCGTGCAGCTACAGAAAAAAGTTTATATGGCTATCAAGTATGTTGCTCCCAGCTAGAAAAACCCAATACAACTATCTATTCTGTGGCACACAGCCACAAAATACGATATAACGCGGTTATCGACTCTTTGCCTTGCAGCTACAGAAAAAAGTTCATACGGCTATCAAGTCTGTTGCTCCCAGCTACAAAAACCTAATACGACTTTATATTCTGTGGCGCACAGCCACAAAAGACAAATTAACGCGGTTATTACCTCTTTGCCTTGCAGCTACAGAAAAAAAGTTTATACGGCTATCAAGTCTGTTGCTCCCAGCTACAAAAACCTAATACGACTTTATATTCTGTGGCGCACAGCCACAAAAGACAAATAACGCGGTTATTGACTTTTTGCCGTGCAGCTACAGAAAAAAGTTTATATGGCTATCAAGTATGTTGTTCCCAGCTAGAAAAACCCAATACAACTATCTATTCTGTGGCACACAGCCACAAAATACGATATAACGCGGTTATCGACTCTTTGCCTTGCAGCTACAGAAAAAAGTTTATACGGCTATCAAGTCTGTTGCTCATGGCTACAAAAACCTAATACGACTTTATATCCTGTGGCGCACAGCCACAAAAGACAAATTAACGCGGTTATTACCTCTTTGCCTTGCAGCTACAGAAAAAAGTTCATACGGCTATCAAGTCTGTTGCTCCCAGCTACAAAAACCTGATACGACAATCTATTCTGTGACGCACAGCCACAAAAGACAAATTAACGCGGTTATTACCTCTTTGCCTTGCAGCTACAGAAAAAAGTTCATACGGCTATCAAATCTGTTGCTCCCAGCTACAAAAACCTAATACGACAATCTATTCTGTGGCGCACAGCCACAAAATACAAATTATCGCGGTTATCGACTTGTTGGCTTGCAGCTACCGAGAAAAGTTCATACGGCTATCAAGTCTGTTGCTCCAGCTACAAAAACATAATACAACTATATATTCTGTGGCGCACAGCCACAAAAGACGAATTAACGCGGTTATTGACTCTTTGCCTCGCAGTTACAGAGAACATTTCATACGGCTATCAAATCTGTTGCTCCCAGCTACAAAAACCTAATACGACAATCTATTCTGTGGCGCACAGCCACAAAGACGAATTAACGCGGTTATTGACATTTTGACTTGCAGCCACAAAAACAAATCATACGGCTATCAAGTCTGTTGCTTCCAACTACAAAAACATAATACGACTTTATATTCTGTGGCGCACAGCCACAAAATACAAATTAACGCGGTTATTGACTCTTTGCCTTGCAGTTACAGAGAACATTTCATACGGCTATCAAATCTGTTGCTCCCAGCTACAAAAACCTAATACGACTTTATATTCTGTGGCGCACAGCCACAAAAGACAAATTAACGCGGTTATTGACTCTTTGCCGTGCAGCTACAGAAAAAGTTTATATGGCTATCAAGTATGTTGTTCCCAGCTAGAAAAACCCAATACAACTATCTATTCTGTGGCACACAGCCACAAAAGACAAATTAACGCGGTTATTGACTCTTTGCCTTGCAGCTACAGAAAAAAGTTTATACGGCTATCAAGTCTGTTGCTCATGGCTACAAAAACCTAATACGACTTTATATCCTGTGGCGCACAGCCACAAAAGACAAATTAACGCGGTTATTACCTCTTTGCCTTGCAGCTACAGAAAAAAGTTCATACGGCTATCAAGTCTGTTGCTCCCAGCTACAAAAACCTGATACGACAATCTATTCTGTGACGCACAGCCACAAAAGACAAATTAACGCGGTTATTACCTCTTTGCCTTGCAGCTACAGAAAAAAGTTCATACGGCTATCAAATCTGTTGCTCCCAGCTACAAAAACCTAATACGACAATCTATTCTGTGGCGCACAGCCACAAAATACAAATTATCGCGGTTATCGACTTGTTGGCTTGCAGCTACCGAGAAAAGTTCATACGGCTATCAAGTCTGTTGCTCCCAGCTACAAAAACATAATACAACTATATATTCTGTGGCGCACAGCCACAAAAGACGAATTAACGCGGTTATTGACTCTTTGCCTCGCAGTTACAGAGAACATTTCATACGGCTATCAAATCTGTTGCTCCCAGCTACAAAAACCTAATACGACAATCTATTCTGTGGCGCACAGCCACAAAGACGAATTAACGCGGTTATTGACATTTTGACTTGCAGCCACAAAAACAAATCATACGGCTATCAAGTCTGTTGCTTCCAACTACAAAAACATAATACGACTTTATATTCTGTGGCGCACAGCCACAAAATACAAATTAACGCGGTTATTGACTCTTTGCCTTGCAGTTACTGAGAACATTTCATACGGCTATCAAATCTGTTGCTCCCAGCTACAAAAACCTAATACGACTTTATATTCTGTGGCGCACAGCCACAAAAGACAAATTAACGCGGTTATTGACTCTTTGCCGTGCAGCTACAGAAAAAGTTTATATGGCTATCAAGTATGTTGTTCCCAGCTAGAAAAACCCAATACAACTATCTATTCTGTGGCACACAGCCACAAAAGACAAATTAACGCGGTTATTGACTCTTTGCCTTGCAGCTACAGAAAAAAAGTTTATACGGCTATCAAGTCTGTTGCTCCCAGCTACAAAAAACCTAATACGACTTTATATTCTGTGGCGCACAGCCACAAAAGACAAATTAACGCGGTTATTGACTCTTTGCCGTGCAGCTACAGAAAAAAGTTTATATGGCTATCAAGTATGTTGTTCCCAGCTAGAAAAACCCAATACAACTATCTATTCTGTGGCGCACAGCCACAAAAGACAAATTAACGCGGTTATTACCTCTTTGCCTTGCAGCTACAGAAAAAAAGTTTATACGGCTATCAAGTCTGTTGCTCCCAGCTACAAAAAACCTAATACGACTTTATATTCTGTGGCGCACAGCCACAAAAGACAAATTAACGCGGTTATTGACTCTTTGCCGTGCAGCTACAGAAAAAAGTTTATATGGCTATCAAGTATGTTGTTCCCAGCTAGAAAAACCCAATACAACTATCTATTCTGTGGCACACAGCCACAAAAGACAAATTAACGCGGTTATTGACTCTTTGCCTTGCAGCTACAGAAAAAAGTTTATACGGCTATCAAGTCTGTTGCTCCCAGCTACAAAAACCTAATACGATTATCTATTCTGTGGCGCACAGCCACGAAATACGAATTAACGCGGTTATCGACTCTTCGGCTTGCAGTTACAGAAAAAAAAAACTCATACGGCAATCAAGTCTGTTGCTCCCAACTACAAAAACCTAATACAACTATCTTTTCTGTGGCACACAGCCACAAAATACGAATTAACGCGGTTATTGACTCTTTGCCTTGCAGCTACAGAAAAAAGTTTATACGGCTATCAAGTATGTTGCTCCCAGCTAGAAAAACCTAATACGACTTTATGTTCTGTGGCGCACAGCCACAAAAGACAAATTAACGCGGTTATTGACTCTTTGCCTTGCAGCTACAAAAAAAAGTTCATACGGCTATCAAGTATGTTGCTCCCAGCTCGAAAAACCCAATACAACTATCTTTTCTGTGGCACACAGCCACAAATTACGAATTAACGCGGTTATCGACTCTTTGCCTTGCAGCTACAGAAAAAAGTTTATACGGCTATCAAGTCTGTTGCTCCTGGCTACAAAAACCTAATACGACTTTATGTTCTGTGGCGCACAGCCACAAAAGACAAATTAACGCGGTTATTGACTCTTTGCCTTGCAGCTACAAAAAAAAGTTCATACGGCTATCAAGTACGTTGCTCCCAGCTAGAAAAACCCAATACAACTATCTTTTCTGTGGCACACAGCCACAAAAGACGAATTAACGCGGTTATTGACTCTTTGCCTTGCAGCTACAGAAAAAAGTTTATACGGCTATCAAGTCTGTTGCTCCCAGCTACAAAAACCTAATACGACTTACTATTCTGTGGCGCACAGCCACAAAAGACAAATTAACGTGGTTATTGACTTTTTACCGTGCAGCTACAGAAAAAAGTTCATACGGCTATCAAGTCTGTTGCTCCCAGATACAAAAACCTAATACGACTATCTATTATGTGGCGCACAGCCACAAAATACGAATTAACGCGGTTATCGTCTCTTTGGCTTGCAGTTACAGAGAAAGGTTCATACGGCTATCAAATCTGTTGCTCCCAGCTACAAAAACCTAATACGACAATCTATTCTGTGGCGCACAGCCATAAAATACAAAATAACGCGGTTATTGACTCTTTGGCTTGCAGTTACAGAGAAAAGTTTATACGGCTATCAAGTCTGTTGCTCCCAGCTACAAAAACCTAATACGACTCCATATTCTGTGGCGCACAGCCACAAAAGACAAATTAACGCGGTTATTGACTCTTTGCCGTAAAGCTACAGAAAAAAGTTTATACGGCTATCAAGTATGTTGCTCCCAGCTACAAAGACCTAACACGACTATATATTTTGTGGCGCACAGCCACAAAAGACGACTTAACGCGGTTATTGACTCTTTGCATTGCAGCTACAGAAAAAAGTTCATACGGCTATCAAGTCTGTTGCTCCCAGATACAAAAACCTAAGACGACTATATATTCTGTGGCACACAGCCACAAAATACGAATTAACGCGTTATTGACTCTTTGCCTTGCAGCTACAGAGAACAGTTCATACGGCTATCAAATCTGTTGCTCCCAGCTACAAAAACCTAATACGACAATCTATTTTGTGGCGCACATCCACCAAATACGAATTAACGCGGTTATTGACTCTTTGCCTTGCACCTACAAAAAAAAATCATACGGCTATCAAGTCTGTTGCTCCCAACTACAAAAACCTAATACGACTTTATATTCTGTGGCGCACAACCACAAAAGACAAATTAACGCGGTTATTGACTCTTTGCCTTGCAGCTACAGAAAAAAGTTTATACGGCTATCAAGTCTGTTGCTCCCAGCTACAAAAACCTAATACGATTATCTATTCTGTGACGCACAGCCACGAAATACGAATCAACGCGGTTATCGACTCTTCGGCTTGCAGTTACAGAAAAAAAACTCATACGGCAATCAAGTCTGCTGCTCCCAACTACAAAAACCTAATACGACTTTATATTCTGTGGCGCACAGCCACCAAAGACAGATTAACGCGGTTATTGACTCTTTGCCTTGCAGCTACAGAAAAAAGTTTATACGGCTATCAAGTATGTTGCTCCCAGCTAGAAAAACCCAATACAACTATCTATTCTGTGGCGCACAGCCATAAAATACGAAATAACGCGGTTATTGACTCTTTGGCTTGCAGTTACAGAGAAAAGTTTATACGGCTATCAAGTCTGTTGCTCCCAGCTACAAAAACCTAATACGACTCCATATTCTTTGGCGCACAGCCACAAAAGACAAATTAACGCGGTTATTGACTCTTTGCCGTAAAGCTAAAGAAAAAAAAGTTTATACGGCTATCAAGTATGTTGCTCCCAGCTACAAAGACCTAACACGACTATATATTTTGTGGCGCACAGCCACAAAAGACGACTTAACGCGGTTATTGACTCTTTGCCTTGCAGCTACAGAAAAAAGTTCATACGGCTATCAAGTCTGTTGCTCCCAGATACAAAAACCTAAGACGACTATATATTCTGTGGCGCACAGCCACAAAAGACGAATTAACGCGTTATTGACTCTTTGCCTTGCAGCTACAGAGAACAGTTCATACGGCTATCAAATCTGTTGCTCCCAGCTACAAAAACCTGATACGACAATCTATTTTGTGGCGCACATCCACCAAATACGAATTAACGCGGTTATTGACTCTTTGCCTTGCACCTACAAAAAAAAATCATACGGCTATCAAGTCTGTTGCTCCCAACTACAAAAACCTAATACGACTTTATATTCTGTGGCGCACAACCACAAAAGACAAATTAACGCGGTTATTGACTCTTTTCCTTGCAGCTACAGAAAAAAGTTTATACGGCTATCAAGTCTGTTGCTCCCAGCTACAAAAACCTAATACGATTATCTATTCTGTGGCGCACAGCCACGAAATACGAATCAACGCGGTTATCGACTCTTCGGCTTGCAGTTACAGAAAAAAAAACTCATACGGCAATCAAGTCTGTTGCTCCCAACTACAAAAACCTAATACGACTTTATATTCTGTGGCGCACAGCCACAAAAGACAGATTAACGCGGTTATTGACTCTTTGCCTTGCAGCTACAGAAAAAAGTTTATACGGCTATCAAGTATGTTGCTCCCAGCTAGAAAAACCCAATACAACTATCTTTTCTGTGGCACACAGCCACAAAATACGAACTAACGCGGTTATTGACTATTTGCCTTGCAGCTACAAAAAAAAGTTTATACGGCTATCAAGTCTGTTGCTCCCAGCTACAAAAACCTAATACGACTTACTATTCTGTGGCGCACAGCCACAAAAGACAAATTAACGCGGTTATTGACTCTTTACCGTGCAGCTACAGAAAACAGTTTATACGGCTATCGAGTATGTTGCTCCCAGCTACAAAAACCTGATACGACAATCTATTCTGTGGCGCACAGCCACAAAATACGAATTAACGCGGTTGTCGACTCTTTGCCTTGCAACTACAGAGAACAGTTCATACGGCTATCAAGTCTGTTGCTCCCAGATACAAAAACCTAATACGACTATCTATTATGTGGCGCACAGCCACAGAATACGAATTAACGCGGTTATCGACTCTTTGGCTTGCAGTTACAGAGAAAAGTTCATACGGCTATCAAATCTGTTGCTCCCAGCTACAAAAACCTAATACGACAATCTATTCTGTGGCGCACAGCCATAACATACGAAATAACGCGGTTATTGACTCTTTGGCTTGCAGTTACAGGGAAAAATTTATACGGCTATCAAGTCTGTTGCTCCCAGCTACAAAAACCTAATACGACTCCATATTCTTTGGCGCACAGCCACAAAATACAAATTAACGCGGTTATTGACTCTTTGCCGTAAAGCTAAAGAAAAAAAGTTTATACGGCTATCAAGTATGTTGCTCCCAGCTACAAAGACCTAACACGACTATATATTTTGTGGCGCACAGCCACAAAAGACGACTTAACGCGGTTATTGACTCTTTGCCTTGCAGCTACAGAAAAAAGTTCATACGGCTATCAAGTCTGTTGCTCCCAGATACAAAAACCTAAGACGACTATATATTCTGTGGCGCACAGCCACAAAAGACGAATTAACGCGTTATTGACTCTTTGCCTTGCAGCTACAGAGAACAGTTCATACGGCTATCAAATCTGTTGCTCCCAGCTACAAAAACCTGATACGACAATCTATTTTGTGGCGCACATCCACCAAATACGAATTAACGCGGTTATTGACTCTTTGCCTTGCACCTACAAAAAAAAATCATACGGCTATCAAGTCTGTTGCTCCCAACTACAAAAACCTAATACGACTTTATATTCTGTGGCGCACAACCACAAAAGACAAATTAACGCGGTTATTGACTCTTTTCCTTGCAGCTACAGAAAAAAGTTTATACGGCTATCAAGTCTGTTGCTCCCAGCTACAAAAACCTAATACGATTATCTATTCTGTGGCGCACAGCCACGAAATACGAATCAACGCGGTTATCGACTCTTCGGCTTGCAGTTACAGAAAAAAAAAACTCATACGGCAATCAAGTCTGTTGCTCCCAACTACAAAAACCTAATACGACTTTATATTCTGTGGCGCACAGCCACAAAAGACAGATTAACGCGGTTATTGACTCTTTGCCTTGCAGCTACAGAAAAAAGTTTATACGGCTATCAAGTATGTTGCTCCCAGCTAGAAAAACCCAATACAACTATCTTTTCTGTGGCACACAGCCACAAAATACGAACTAACGCGGTTATTGACTATTTGCCTTGCAGCTACAAAAAAAAGTTTATACGGCTATCAAGTCTGTTGCTCCCAGCTACAAAAACCTAATACGACTTACTATTCTGTGGCGCACAGCCACAAAAGACAAATTAACGCGGTTATTGACTCTTTACCGTGCAGCTACAGAAAACAGTTTATACGGCTATCGAGTATGTTGCTCCCAGCTACAAAAACCTGATACGACAATCTATTCTGTGGCGCACAGCCACAAAATACGAATTAACGCGGTTGTCGACTCTTTGCCTTGCAACTACAGAGAACAGTTCATACGGCTATCAAGTCTGTTGCTCCCAGATACAAAAACCTAATACGACTATCTATTATGTGGCGCACAGCCACAGAATACGAATTAACGCGGTTATCGACTCTTTGGCTTGCAGTTACAGAGAAAAGTTCATACGGCTATCAAATCTGTTGCTCCCAGCTACAAAAACCTAATACGACAATCTATTCTGTGGCGCACAGCCATAACATACGAAATAACGCGGTTATTGACTCTTTGGCTTGCAGTTACAGAGAAAAATTTATACGGCTATCAAGTCTGTTGCTCCCAGCTACAAAAACCTAATACGACTCCATATTCTGTGGCGCACAGCCACAAAAGACAAATTAACGCGGTTATTGACTCTTTGCCTTGCAGCTACAAAAAAAAGTTCATACGGCTATCAAGTATGTTGCTCCCAGCTCGAAAAACCCAATACAACTATCTTTTCTGTGGCACACAGCCACAAAAGACGACTTAACGCGGTTATTGACTCTTTGCCTTGCAGCTACAGAAAAAAAGTTCATACGGCTATCAAGTCTGTTGCTCCCAGATACAAAAACCTAAGACGACTATATATTCTGTGGCGCACAGCCACAAAAGACGAATTAACGCGTTATTGACTCTTTGCCTTGCAGCTACAGAGAACAGTTCATACGGCTATCAAGTCTGTTGCTCCCAGCTACAAAAACCTAATACGACTATATATTCTGTGGCGCACAGCCACAAAAGACGAATTAACGCGGTTATTGACTCTTTGCCTCGCAGTTACAGATAACATTTCATACGGCTATCAAATCTGTTGCTCCCAGCTACAAAAACCTGATACGACAATCTATTCTGTGGCGCACAGCCACAAAGACGAATTAACGCGGTTATCGACATTTTGACTTGCAGCTACAAAAAAAATCATACGGCTATCAAGTCTGTTGCTTCCAACTACAGAAACATAATACGACAATCTATTCTGTGGCGCACAGCCACAAAACACGAAATATCGCGGTTATCGACTTGTTGGCTTGCAGCTACAGAGAAAAGTTCATACGGCTATCAAGTCTGTTGCTCCCAGCTACAAAAACCTGATACGACAATCTATTCTGTGGCGCACAGCCACAAAAGACAAATTAACGCGGTTATTACCTCTTTGCCTTGCAGCTACAGAAAAAAGTTCATACGGCTATCAAATCTGTTGCTCCCAGCTACAAAAACCTAATACGACAATCTATTCTGTGGCGCACAGCCACAAAATACAAATTATCGCGGTTATCGACTTGTTGGCTTGCAGCTACCGAGAAAAGTTCATACGGCTATCAAGTCTGTTGCTTCCAGCTACAAAAACCTAATACGACTATATATTCTGTGGCGCACAGCCACAAAAGACGAATTAACGCGGTTATTGACTCTTTGCCTCGCAGTTACAGAGAACATTTCATACGGCTATCAAATCTGTTGCTCCCAGCTACAAAAACCTAATACGACAATCTATTCTGTGGCGCACAGCCACAAAGACGAATTAACGCGGTTATTGACATTTTGACTTGCAGCCACAAAAACAAATCATACGGCTATCAAGTCTGTTGCTTCCAACTACAAAAACATAATACGACTTTATATTCTGTGGCGCACAGCCACAAAATACAAATTAACGCGGTTATTGACTCTTTGCCTTGCAGTTACAGAGAACATTTCATACGGCTATCAAATCTGTTGCTCCCAGCTACAAAAACCTAATACTACTTACTATTCTGTGGCGCACAGCCACAAAAGACAAATTAACGCGGTTATTGACTCTTTACCGTGCAGCTACAGAAAACAGTTTATACGGCTATCGAGTATGTTGCTCCCAGCTACAAAAACCTGATACGACAATCTATTCTGTGGCGCACAGCCACAAAATACGAATTAACGCGGTTGTCGACTCTTTGCCTTGCAACTACAGAGAACAGTTCATACGGCTATCAAGTATGTTGCTCCCAGATAAAAAAACCTAATACGACTATCTATTATGTGGCGCACAGCCACAAAATACGAATTAACGCGGTTATCGACTCTTTGGCTTGCAGTTACAGAGAAAAGTTCATACGGCTATCAAATCTGTTGCTCCCAGCTACAAAAACCTAATACGACAATCTATTCTGTGGCGCACAGCCATAACATACGAAATAACGCGGTTATTGACTCTTTGGCTTGCAGTTACAGAGAAAAATTTATACGGCTATCAAGTCTGTTGCTCCCAGCTACAAAAACCTAATACGACTCCATATTCTGTGGCGCACAGCCACAAAAGACAAATTAACGCGGTTATTGGCTCTTTGCCTTGCAGCTACAAAAAAAAGTTCATACGGCTATCAAGTATGTTGCTCCCAGCTCGAAAAACCCAATACAACTATCTTTTCTGTGGCACACAGCCACAAAAGACGACTTAACGCGGTTATTGACTCTTTGCCTTGCAGCTACAGAAAAAAGTTCATACGGCTATCAAGTCTGTTGCTCCCAGATACAAAAACCTAAGACGACTATATATTCTGTGGCGCACAGCCACAAAAGACGAATTAACGCGTTATTGACTCTTTGCCTTGCAGCTACAGAGAACAGTTCATACGGCTATCAAGTCTGTTGCTCCCAGCTACAAAAACCTAATACGACTATATATTCTGTGGCGCACAGACACAAAAGACGAATTAACGCGGTTATTGACTCTTTGCCTCGCAGTTACAGATAACATTTCATACGGCTATCAAATCTGTTGCTCCCAGCTACAAAAACCTGATACGACAATCTATTCTGTGGCGCACAGCCACAAAGACGAATTAACGCGGTTATTGACATTTTGACTTGCAGCTACAAAAAAAATCATACGGCTATCAAGTATGTTGCTTCCAACTACAGAAACATAATACGACAATCTATTCTGTGGCGCACAGCCACAAAACACGAAATATCGCGGTTATCGACTTGTTGGCTTGCAGCTACAGAGAAAAGTTCATACGGCTATCAAGTCTGTTGCTCCCAGCTACAAAAACCTGATACGACAATCTATTCTGTGGCGCACAGCCACAAAAGACAAATTAACGCGGTTATTACCTCTTTGCCTTGCAGCTACAGAAAAAAGTTCATACGGCTATCAAATCTGTTGCTCCCAGCTACAAAAACCTAATACGACAATCTATTCTGTGGCGCACAGCCACAAAATACAAATTATCGCGGTTATCGACTTGTTGGCTTGCAGCTACCGAGAAAAGTTCATACGGCTATCAAGTCTGTTGCTTCCAGCTACAAAAACCTAATACGACTATATATTCTGTAGCGCACAGCCACAAAAGACGAATTAACGCGGTTATTGACTCTTTGCCTCGCAGTTACAGAGAACATTTCATACGGCTATCAAGTCTGTTGCTCCCAGCTACAAAAACCTAATACGACAATCTATTCTGTGGCGCACAGCCACAAAGACGAATTAACGCGGTTATTGACATTTTGACTTGCAGCCACAAAAACAAATCATACGGCTATCAAGTCTGTTGCTTCCAACTACAAAAACATAATACGACTTTATATTCTGTGGCGCACAGCCACAAAATACAAATTAACGCGGTTATTGACTCTTTGCCTTGCAGTTACAGAGAACATTTCATACGGCTATCAAATCTGTTGCTCCCAGCTACAAAAACCTAATACGACTTTATATTCTGTGGCGCACAGCCACAAAAGACAAATTAACGCGGTTATTACCTCTTTGCCTTGCAGCTACAGAAAAAAAAGTTTATACGGCTATCAAGTCTGTTGCTCCCAGCTACAAAAACCTAATACGACTTTATATTATGTGGCGCACAGCCACAAAAGACAAATTAACGCGGTTATTGACTCTTTGCCGTGCAGCTACAGAAAAAAGTTTATATGGCTATCAAGTATGTTGTTCCCAGCTAGAAAAACCCAATACAACTATCTATTCTGTGGCACACAGCCACAAAATACGATATAACGCGGTTATCGACTCTTTGCCTTGCAGCTACAGAAAAAAGTTTATACGGCTATCAAGTCTGTTGCTCATGGCTACAAAAACCTAATACGACTTTATATCCTGTGGCGCACAGCCACAAAAGACAAATTAACGCGGTTATTACCTCTTTGCCTCGCAGCTACAGAAAAAAGTTCATACGGCTATCAAGTCTGTTGCTCCCAGCTACAAAAACCTGATACGACAATCTATTCTGTGGCGCACAGCCACAAAGACGAATTAACGCGGTTATTGACATTTTGACTTGCAGCTACAAAAAAAAAATCATACGGCTATCAAGTCTGTTGCTTCCAACTACAAAAACATAATACGACTTTATATTCTGTGGCGCACAGCCACAAAATACAAATTAACGCGGTTATTGACTCTTTGCCTTGCAGTTACAGAGAACATTTCATACGGCTATCAAATCTGTTGCTCCCAGCTACAAAAACCTAATACGACTTTATATTCTGTGGCGCACAGCCACAAAAGACAAATTAACGCGGATATTACCTCTTTGCCTTGCAGCTACAGAAAAAAAGTTTATACGGCTATCAAGTCTGTTGCTCCCAGCTACAAAAACCTAATACGACTTTATATTCTGTGGCGCACAGCCACAAAAGACAAATTAACGCGGTTATTGACTCTTTGCCGTGCAGCTACAGAAAAAAGTTTATATGGCTATCAAGGATGTTGCTCCCAGCTAGAAAAACCCAATACAACTATCTATTCTGTGGCACACAGCCACAAAATACGATACAACGCGGTTATCGACTCTTTGCCTTGCAGCTACAGAAAAAAGTTTATACGGCTATCAAGTCTGTTGCTCATGGCTACAAAAACCTAATACGACTTTATATCCTGTGGAGCACAGCCACAAAAGACAAATTAACGCGGTTATTACCTCTTTGCCTTGCAGCTACAGAAAAAAGTTCATACGGCTATCAAATCTGTTGCTCCCAGCTACAAAAACCTAATACGACAATCTATTCTGTGGCGCACAGCCACAAAATACAAATTATCGCGGTTATCGACTTGTTGGCTTGCAGCTACCGAGAAAAGTTCATACGGCTATCAAGTCTGTTGCTTCCAGCTACAAAAACCTAATACGACTATATATTCTGTGGCGCACAGCCACAAAAGACGAATTAACGCGGTTATTGACTCTTTGCCTCGCAGTTACAGAGAACATTTCATACGGCTATCAAGTCTGTTGCTCCCAGCTACAAAAACCTAATACGACAATCTATTCTGTGGCGCACAGCCACAAAGACGAATTAACGCGGTTATTGACATTTTGACTTGCAGCCACAAAAACAAATCATACGGCTATCAAGTCTGTTGCTTCCAACTACAAAAACATAATACGACTTTATATTCTGTGGCGCACAGCCACAAAATACAAATTAACGCGGTTATTGACTCTTTGCCTTGCAGTTACAGAGAACATTTCATACGGCTATCAAATCTGTTGCTCCCAGCTACAAAAACCTAATACGACTTTATATTCTGTGGCGCACAGCCACAAAAGACAAATTAACGCGGTTATTACCTCTTTGCCTTGCAGCTACAGAAAAAAGTTTATATGGCTATCAAGTATGTTGTTCCCAGCTAGAAAAACCCAATACAACTATCTATTCTGTGGCACACAGCCACAAAATACGATATAACGCGGTTATCGACTCTTTGCCTTGCAGCTACAGAAAAAAGTTTATACGGCTATCAAGTCTGTTGCTCATGGCTACAAAAACCTAATACGACTTTATATCCTGTGGCGCACAGCCACAAAAGACAAATTAACGCGGTTATTACCTCTTTGCCTTGCAGCTACAGAAAAAAGTTCATACGGCTATCAAGTCTGTTGCTCCCAGCTACAAAAACCTGATACGACAATCTATTCTGTGGCGCACAGCCACAAAGACGAATTAACGCGGTTATTGACATTTTGACTTGCAGCTACAAAAAAAAATCATACGGCTATCAAGTCTGTTGCTTCCAACTACAAAAACATAATACGACTTTATATTCTGTGGCGCACAGCCACAAAATACAAATTAACGCGGTTATTGACTCTTTGCCTTGCAGTTACAGAGAACATTTCATACGGCTATCAAATCTGTTGCTCCCAGCTACAAAAACCTAATACGACTTTATATTCTGTGGCGCACAGCCACAAAAGACAAATTAACGCGGATATTACCTCTTTGCCTTGCAGCTACAGAAAAAAAGTTTATACGGCTATCAAGTCTGTTGCTCCCAGCTACAAAAACCTAATACGACTTTATATTCTGTGGCGCACAGCCACAAAAGACAAATTAACGCGGTTATTGACTCTTTGCCGTGCAGCTACAGAAAAAAGTTTATATGGCTATCAAGGATGTTGCTCCCAGCTAGAAAAACCCAATACAACTATCTATTCTGTGGCACACAGCCACAAAATACGATTAAACGCGGTTATCGACTCTTTGCCTTGCAGCTACAGAAAAAAGTTTATACGGCTATCAAGTCTGTTGCTCATGGCTACAAAAACCTAATACGACTGTATATCCTGTGGAGCACAGCCACAAAAGACAAATTAACGCGGTTATTACCTCTTTGCCTTGCAGCTACAGAAAAAAGTTCATACGGCTATCAAGTCTGTTGCTCCCAGCTACAAAAACCTGATACGACAATCTATTCTGTGGCGCACAGCCACAAAAGACAAATTAACGCGGTTATTGACTCTTTGCCGTGCAGCTACAGAAAAAAGTTTATATGGCTATCAAGTATGTTGCTCCCAGCTAGAAAAACCCAATACAACTATCTATTCTGTGGCACACAGCCACAAAATACGATATAACGCGGTTATCGACTCTTTGCCTTGCAGCTACAGAAAAAAGTTCATACGGCTATCAAGTCTGTTGCTCCCAGCTACAAAAACCTAATACGACTTTATATTCTGTGGCGCACAGCCACAAAAGACAAATTAACGCGGTTATTACCTCTTTGCCTTGCAGCTACAGAAAAAAGTTCATACGGCTATCAAGTCTGTTGCTCCCAGCTACAAAAACCTGATACGACAATCTATTCTGTGGCGCACAGCCACAAAAGACAAATTAACGCGGTTATTACCTCTTTGCCTTGCAGCTACAGAAAAAAGTTCATACGGCTATCAAATCTGTTGCTCCCAGCTACAAAAACCTAATACGACAATCTATTCTGTGGCGCACAGCCACAAAATACAAATTATCGCGGTTATCGACTTGTTGGCTTGCAGCTACCGAGAAAAGTTCATACGGCTATCAAGTCTGTTGCTCCCAGCTACAAAAACATAATACAACTATATATTCTGTGGCGCACAGCCACAAAAGACGAATTAACGCGGTTATTGACTCTTTGCCTCGCAGTTACAGAGAACATTTCATACGGCTATCAAATCTGTTGCTCCCAGCTACAAAAACCTAATACGACAATCTATTCTGTGGCGCACAGCCACAAAGACGAATTAACGCGGTTATTGACATTTTGACTTGCAGCCACAAAAACAAATCATACGGCTATCAAGTCTGTTGCTTCCAACTACAAAAACATAATACGACTTTATATTCTGTGGCGCACAGCCACAAAATACAAATTAACGCGGTTATTGACTCTTTGCCTTGCAGTTACAGAGAACATTTCATACGGCTATCAAATCTGTTGCTCCCAGCTACAAAAACCTAATACGACTTTATATTCTGTGGCGCACAGCCACAAAATACAAATTAACGCGGTTATTACCTCTTTGCCTTGCAGCTACAGAAAAAAAGTTTATACGGCTATCAAGTCTGTTGCTCCCAGCTACAAAAAACCTAATACGACTTTATATTCTGTGGCGCACAGCCACAAAAGACAAATTAACGCGGTTATTAACTCTTTGCCGTGCAGCTACAGAAAAAAGTTTATATGGCTATCAAGTATGTTGTTCCCAGCTAGAAAAACCCAATACAACTATCTATTCTGTGGCACACAGCCACAAAATACGATATAACGCGGTTATCGACTCTTTGCCTTGCAGCTACAGAAAAAAGTTTATACGGCTATCAAGTCTGTTGCTCATGGCTACAAAAACCTAATACGACTTTATATCCTGTGGCGCACAGCCACAAAAGACAAATTAACGCGGTTATTACCTATTTGCCGTGCAGCTACAGAAAAAAGTTCATACGGCTATCAAGTCTGTTGCTCCCAGCTACAAAAACCTGATACGACAATCTATTCTGTGGCGCACAGCCACAAAAGACGAATTAACGCGGTTATTGACTCTTTGCCTCGCAGTTACAGAGAACATTTCATACGGCTATCAAATCTGTTGCTCCCAGCTACAAAAACCTAATACGACAATATATTCTGTGGCGCACAGCCACAAAGACGAATTAACGCGGTTATTGACATTTTGACTTGCAGCTACAAAAAAAAATCATACGGCTATCAAGTCTGTTGCTTCCAACTACAAAAACATAATACGACTTTATATTCTGTGGCGCACAGCCACAAAATACAAATTAACGCGGTTATTGACTCTTTGCCTTGCAGTTACAGAGAACATTTTATACGGCTATCAAGTCTGTTGCTCATGGCTACAAAAACCTAATACGACTTTATATCCTGTGGAGCACAGCCACAAAAGACAAATTAACGCGGTTATTACCTCTTTGCCTTGCAGCTACAGAAAAAAGTTCATACGGCTATCAAGTCTGTTGCTCCCAGCTACAAAAACCTGATACGACAATCTATTCTGTGGCGCACAGCCACAAAAGACAAATTAACGCGGTTATTGACTCTTTGCCGTGCAGCTACAGAAAAAAAGTTTATACGGCTATCAAGTCTGTTGCTCCCAGCTACAAAAACCTAATACGACTTTATATTCTGTGGCGCACAGCCACAAAAGACAAATTAACGCGGTTATTGACTCTTTGCCGTGCAGCTACAGAAAAAAGTTTATATGGCTATCAAGTATGTTGTTCCCAGCTAGAAAAACCCAATACAACTATCTATTCTGTGGCACACAGCCACAAAATACGATATAACGCGGTTATCGACTCTTTGCCTTGCAGCTACAGAAAAAAGTTTATACGGCTATCAAGTCTGTTGCTCCCAGCTACAAAAACCTAATACGACTTTATATTCTGTGGCGCACAGCCACAAAAGACAAATTAACGCGGTTATTGACTCTTTGCCGTGCAGCTACAGGAAAAAGGTTATACGGCTATCAAGTATGTTGCTCCCAGCTACAAAAACCTGATACGACAATCTATTCTGTGGCGCACAGCCACAAAAGACAAATTAACGCGGTTATTACCTCTTTGCCTTGCAGCTACAGAAAAAAGTTCATACGGCTATCAAGTCTGTTGCTCCCAGCTACAAAAACCTAGTACGACTTTATATTCTGTGGCGCACAGCCACAAAAGACAAATTAACGCGGTTATTGACTCTTTGCCGTGCAGCTACAGGAAAAAGGTTATACGGCTATCAAGTATGTTGCTCCCATCTACAAAAAACTGATACGACTATCTATTCTGTGGCACACAGCCACAAAATACGAATTAACGCGGTTATCGACTCTTTGCCTTGCAGCTACAGAGAACAGTTCATACGGCTATCAAATCTGTTGCTCCCAGCTACAAAAACCTAATACGACAATCTATTCTGTGGCGCACAGCCACAAAACACGAAATATCGCGGTTATCGACTTGTTGGCTTGCAGCTACAGAGAAAAGTTTATACGGCTATCAAGTCTGTTGCTCCCAGCTACAAAAACCTGATACGACAATCTATTCTGTGGCGCACAGCCACAAAGACGAATTAACGCGGTTATTGACATTTTGACTTGCAGCTACAGAAAAAAAATCATACGGCTATCAAGTCTGTTGCTTCCAACTACAAAAACATAATACGACTTTATATTCTGTGGCGCACAGCCACAAAATACAAATTAACGCGGTTATTGACTCTTTGCCGTGTAGCTACAGGAAAAAGGTTATACGGCTACCAAGTATGTTGCTCCCAGCTACAAAAACCTAATACGACTGTCTATTCTGTGGCGCACAGCCACAAAATACGAATTGACGCGGTTATCGACTCTTTGCCTTGCAGCTACAGAGAACAGTTCATACGGCTATCAAATCTGTTGCTCCCAGCTACAAAAACCTAATACGACAATCTATTCTGTGGCGCACAGCCACAAAATACAAATTATCGCGGTTATCGACTTGTTGGCTTGCAGCTACAGAGAAAAGTTCATACGGCTATCAAGTCTGTTGCTCCCAGCTACAAAAACCTAATACGACTATATATTCTGTGGCGCACAGCCACAAAAGACGAATTAACGCGGTTATTGACTCTTTGCCTCGCAGTTACAGAGAACATTTCATACGGCTATCAAATCTGTTGCTCCCAGCTACAAAAACCTAATACGACAATATATTCTGTGGCGCACAGCCACAAAGACGAATTAACGCGGTTATTGACATTTTGACTTGCAGCTACAAAAAAAAATCATACGGCTATCAAGTCTGTTGCTTCCAACTACAAAAACATAATACGACTTTATATTCTGTGGCGCACAGCCACAAAATACAAATTAACGCGGTTATTGACTCTTTGCCTTGCAGTTACAGAGAACATTTCATACGGCTATCAAATCTGTTGCTCCCAGCTACAAAAACCTAATACGACTTTATATTCTGTGGCGCACAGCCACAAAAGACAAATTAACGCGGTTATTACCTCTTTGCCTTGCAGCTACAGAAAAAAAGTTTATACGGCTATCAAGTCTGTTGCTCCCAGCTACAAAAACCTAATACGACTTTATATTCTGTGGCGCACAGCCACAAAAGACAAATTAACGCGGTTATTGACTCTTTGCCGTGCAGCTACAGAAAAAAGTTTATATGGCTATCAAGTATGTTGCTCCCAGCTAGAAAAACCTAATACGACAATCTATTCTGTGGCGCACAGCCACAAAATACAAATTATCGCGGTTATCGACTTGTTGGCTTGCAGCTACAGAGAAAAGTTCATACGGCTATCAAGTCTGTTGCTCCCAGCTACAAAAACCTGATACGACAATCTATTATGTGGCGCACAGCCACAAAGACGAATTAACGCGGTTATTGACATTTTGACTTGCAGCTACAAAAAAAATCATACGGCTATCAAGTCTGTTGCTTCCAACTACAGAAACATGATACGACTTTATATTCTGTGGCGCACAGCCACAAAATACAAATTAACGCGGTTATTGACTCTTTGCCTTGCAGTTACAGAGAACATTTCATACGGCTATCAAATCTGTTGCTCCCAGCTACAAAAACCTAATACGACTTTATATTCTGTGGCACACAGCCACAAAATACGATACAACGCGGTTATCGACTCTTTGCCTTGCAGCTACAGAAAAAAGTTTATACGGCTATCAAGTCTGTTGCTCATGGCTACAAAAACCTAATACGACTTTATATCCTGTGGAGCACAGCCACAAAAGACAAATTAACGCGGTTATTACCTCTTTGCCTTGCAGCTACAGAAAAAAGTTCATACGGCTATCAAATCTGTTGCTCCCAGCTACAAAAACCTAATACGACAATCTATTCTGTGGCGCACAGCCACAAAATACAAATTATCGCGGTTATCGACTTGTTGGCTTGCAGCTACCGAGAAAAGTTCATACGGCTATCAAGTCTGTTGCTTCCAGCTACAAAAACCTAATACGACTATATATTCTGTGGCGCACAGCCACAAAAGACGAATTAACGCGGTTATTGACTCTTTGCCTCGCAGTTACAGAGAACATTTCATACGGCTATCAAGTCTGTTGCTCCCAGCTACAAAAACCTAATACGACAATCTATTCTGTGGCGCACAGCCACAAAGACGAATTAACGCGGTTATTGACATTTTGACTTGCAGCCACAAAAACAAATCATACGGCTATCAAGTCTGTTGCTTCCAACTACAAAAACATAATACGACTTTATATTCTGTGGCGCACAGCCACAAAATACAAATTAACGCGGTTATTGACTCTTTGCCTTGCAGTTACAGAGAACATTTCATACGGCTATCAAATCTGTTGCTCCCAGCTACAAAAACCTAATACGACTTTATATTCTGTGGCGCACAGCCACAAAAGACAAATTAACGCGGTTATTACCTCTTTGCCTTGCAGCTACAGAAAAAAGTTTATATGGCTATCAAGTATGTTGTTCCCAGCTAGAAAAACCCAATACAACTATCTATTCTGTGGCACACAGCCACAAAATACGATATAACGCGGTTATCGACTCTTTGCCTTGCAGCTACAGAAAAAAGTTTATACGGCTATCAAGTCTGTTGCTCATGGCTACAAAAACCTAATACGACTTTATATCCTGTGGCGCACAGCCACAAAAGACAAATTAACGCGGTTATTACCTCTTTGCCTTGCAGCTACAGAAAAAAGTTCATACGGCTATCAAGTCTGTTGCTCCCAGCTACAAAAACCTGATACGACAATCTATTCTGTGGCGCACAGCCACAAAGACGAATTAACGCGGTTATTGACATTTTGACTTGCAGCTACAAAAAAAAATCATACGGCTATCAAGTCTGTTGCTTCCAACTACAAAAACATAATACGACTTTATATTCTGTGGCGCACAGCCACAAAATACAAATTAACGCGGTTATTGACTCTTTGCCTTGCAGTTACAGAGAACATTTCATACGGCTATCAAATCTGTTGCTCCCAGCTACAAAAACCTAATACGACTTTATATTCTGTGGCGCACAGCCACAAAAGACAAATTAACGCGGATATTACCTCTTTGCCTTGCAGCTACAGAAAAAAAGTTTATACGGCTATCAAGTCTGTTGCTCCCAGCTACAAAAACCTAATACGACTTTATATTCTGTGGCGCACAGCCACAAAAGACAAATTAACGCGGTTATTGACTCTTTGCCGTGCAGCTACAGAAAAAAGTTTATATGGCTATCAAGGATGTTGCTCCCAGCTAGAAAAACCCAATACAACTATCTATTCTGTGGCACACAGCCACAAAATACGATTAAACGCGGTTATCGACTCTTTGCCTTGCAGCTACAGAAAAAAGTTTATACGGCTATCAAGTCTGTTGCTCATGGCTACAAAAACCTAATACGACTGTATATCCTGTGGAGCACAGCCACAAAAGACAAATTAACGCGGTTATTACCTCTTTGCCTTGCAGCTACAGAAAAAAGTTCATACGGCTATCAAGTCTGTTGCTCCCAGCTACAAAAACCTGATACGACAATCTATTCTGTGGCGCACAGCCACAAAAGACAAATTAACGCGGTTATTGACTCTTTGCCGTGCAGCTACAGAAAAAAGTTTATATGGCTATCAAGTATGTTGCTCCCAGCTAGAAAAACCCAATACAACTATCTATTCTGTGGCACACAGCCACAAAATACGATATAACGCGGTTATCGACTCTTTGCCTTGCAGCTACAGAAAAAAGTTCATACGGCTATCAAGTCTGTTGCTCCCAGCTACAAAAACCTAATACGACTTTATATTCTGTGGCGCACAGCCACAAAAGACAAATTAACGCGGTTATTACCTCTTTGCCTTGCAGCTACAGAAAAAAGTTCATACGGCTATCAAGTCTGTTGCTCCCAGCTACAAAAACCTGATACGACAATCTATTCTGTGGCGCACAGCCACAAAAGACAAATTAACGCGGTTATTACCTCTTTGCCTTGCAGCTACAGAAAAAAGTTCATACGGCTATCAAATCTGTTGCTCCCAGCTACAAAAACCTAATACGACAATCTATTCTGTGGCGCACAGCCACAAAATACAAATTATCGCGGTTATCGACTTGTTGGCTTGCAGCTACCGAGAAAAGTTCATACGGCTATCAAGTCTGTTGCTCCCAGCTACAAAAACATAATACAACTATATATTCTGTGGCGCACAGCCACAAAAGACGAATTAACGCGGTTATTGACTCTTTGCCTCGCAGTTACAGAGAACATTTCATACGGCTATCAAATCTGTTGCTCCCAGCTACAAAAACCTAATACGACAATCTATTCTGTGGCGCACAGCCACAAAGACGAATTAACGCGGTTATTGACATTTTGACTTGCAGCCACAAAAACAAATCATACGGCTATCAAGTCTGTTGCTTCCAACTACAAAAACATAATACGACTTTATATTCTGTGGCGCACAGCCACAAAATACAAATTAACGCGGTTATTGACTCTTTGCCTTGCAGTTACAGAGAACATTTCATACGGCTATCAAATCTGTTGCTCCCAGCTACAAAAACCTAATACGACTTTATATTCTGTGGCGCACAGCCACAAAATACAAATTAACGCGGTTATTACCTCTTTGCCTTGCAGCTACAGAAAAAAAGTTTATACGGCTATCAAGTCTGTTGCTCCCAGCTACAAAAAACCTAATACGACTTTATATTCTGTGGCGCACAGCCACAAAAGACAAATTAACGCGGTTATTAACTCTTTGCCGTGCAGCTACAGAAAAAAGTTTATATGGCTATCAAGTATGTTGTTCCCAGCTAGAAAAACCCAATACAACTATCTATTCTGTGGCACACAGCCACAAAATACGATATAACGCGGTTATCGACTCTTTGCCTTGCAGCTACAGAAAAAAGTTTATACGGCTATCAAGTCTGTTGCTCATGGCTACAAAAACCTAATACGACTTTATATCCTGTGGCGCACAGCCACAAAAGACAAATTAACGCGGTTATTACCTATTTGCCGTGCAGCTACAGAAAAAAGTTCATACGGCTATCAAGTCTGTTGCTCCCAGCTACAAAAACCTGATACGACAATCTATTCTGTGGCGCACAGCCACAAAAGACGAATTAACGCGGTTATTGACTCTTTGCCTCGCAGTTACAGAGAACATTTCATACGGCTATCAAATCTGTTGCTCCCAGCTACAAAAACCTAATACGACAATATATTCTGTGGCGCACAGCCACAAAGACGAATTAACGCGGTTATTGACATTTTGACTTGCAGCTACAAAAAAAAATCATACGGCTATCAAGTCTGTTGCTTCCAACTACAAAAACATAATACGACTTTATATTCTGTGGCGCACAGCCACAAAATACAAATTAACGCGGTTATTGACTCTTTGCCTTGCAGTTACAGAGAACATTTTATACGGCTATCAAGTCTGTTGCTCATGGCTACAAAAACCTAATACGACTTTATATCCTGTGGAGCACAGCCACAAAAGACAAATTAACGCGGTTATTACCTCTTTGCCTTGCAGCTACAGAAAAAAGTTCATACGGCTATCAAGTCTGTTGCTCCCAGCTACAAAAACCTGATACGACAATCTATTCTGTGGCGCACAGCCACAAAAGACAAATTAACGCGGTTATTGACTCTTTGCCGTGCAGCTACAGAAAAAAGTTCATACGGCTATCAAGTCTGTTGCTCCCAGCTACAAAAACCTGATACGACAATCTATTCTGTGGCGCACAGCCACAAAAGACAAATTAACGCGGTTATTGACTCTTTGCCTTGCAGCTACAGAAAAAAGTTTATACTGCTATCAAGTCTGTTGCTCACGGCGCGCACAGCCACAAAAGACAAATTAACGCGGTTATTACAAATTAACGCGGTTGTTGCTCCCAGCTACAAAAACCTAATACGACTATCTATTCTGTGGCGCGCACAGCCACAAAAGACAAATTAACGCGGTTATTACCTCTTTGCCTTGCAGCTACAGAAAAAAAGTTTATACGGCTATCAAGTCTGTTGCTCCCAGCTACAAAAAACCTAATACGACTTTATATTCTGTGGCGCACAGCCACAAAAGACAAATTAACGCGGCTATTGACTCTTTGCCGTGCAGCTACAGAAAAAAGTTTATATGGCTATCAAGTATGTTGTTCCCAGCTAGAAAAACCCAATACAACTATCTATTCTGTGGCACACAGCCACAAAATACGATATAACGCGGTTATCGACTCTTTGCCTTGCAGCTACAGAAAAAAGTTTATACGGCTATCAAGTCTGTTGCTCATGGCTACAAAAACCTAATACGACTTTATATCCTGTGGCGCACAGCCACAAAAGACAAATTAACGCGGTTATTACCTATTTGCCGTGCAGCTACAGAAAAAAGTTCATACGGCTATCAAGTCTGTTGCTCCCAGCTACAAAAACCTGATACGACAATCTATTCTGTGGCGCACAGCCACAAAAGACGAATTAACGCGGTTATTGACTCTTTGCCTCGCAGTTACAGAGAACATTTCATACGGCTATCAAATCTGTTGCTCCCAGCTACAAAAACCTAATACGACAATATATTCTGTGGCGCACAGCCACAAAGACGAATTAACGCGGTTATTGACATTTTGACTTGCAGCTACAAAAAAAAATCATACGGCTATCAAGTCTGTTGCTTCCAACTACAAAAACATAATACGACTTTATATTCTGTGGCGCACAGCCACAAAATACAAATTAACGCGGTTATTGACTCTTTGCCTTGCAGTTACAGAGAACATTTTATACGGCTATCAAGTCTGTTGCTCATGGCTACAAAAACCTAATACGACTTTATATCCTGTGGAGCACAGCCACAAAAGACAAATTAACGCGGTTATTACCTCTTTGCCTTGCAGCTACAGAAAAAAGTTCATACGGCTATCAAGTCTGTTGCTCCCAGCTACAAAAACCTGATACGACAATCTATTCTGTGGCGCACAGCCACAAAAGACAAATTAACGCGGTTATTGACTCTTTGCCGTGCAGCTACAGAAAAAAAGTTTATACGGCTATCAAGTCTGTTGCTCCCAGCTACAAAAAACCTAATACGACTTTATATTCTGTGGCGCACAGCCACAAAAGACAAATTAACGCGGTTATTGACTCTTTGCCGTGCAGCTACAGAAAAAGTTTATATGGCTATCAAGTATGTTGCTCCCAGCTAGAAAAACCCAATACAACTATCTATTCTGTGGCACACAGCCACAAAATACGATATAACGCGGTTATCGACTCTTTGCCTTGCAGCTACAGAAAAAAGTTCATACGGCTATCAAGTCTGTTGCTCCCATCTACAAAAACCTAATACGACTTTATATTCTGTGGCGCACAGCCACAAACGACAAATTAACGCGGTTATTACCTCTTTGCCTTGCAGCTACAGAAAAAAAGTTTATACGGCTATCAAGTCTGTTGCTCCCAGCTACAAAAACCTGATACGACAATCTATTCTGTGGCGCACAGCCACAAAAGACAAATTAACGCGGTTATTACCTCTTTGCCTTGCAGCTACAGAAAAAAGTTCATACGGCTATCAAGTCTGTTGCTCCCAGCTACAAAAACCTAATACGACTTTATATTCTGTGGCGCACAGCCACAAAAGACAAATTAACGCGGTTATTGACTCTTTGCCGTGCAGCTACAGGAAAAATGTTATACGGCTATCAAGTATGTTGCTCCCATCTACAAAAAACTGATACGACTATCTATTCTGTGGCGCACAGCCACAAAATACGAATTAACGCGGTTATCGACTCTTTGCCTTGCAGCTACAGAGAACAGTTCATACGGCTATCAAATCTGTTGCTCCCAGCTACAAAAACCTAATACGACAATCTATTCTGTGGCGCACAGCCACAAAACACGAAATATCGCGGTTATCGACTTGTTGGCTTGCAGCTACAGAGAAAAGTTTATACGGCTATCAAGTCTGTTGCTCCCAGCTACAAAAACCTGATACGACAATCTATTCTGTGGCGCACAGCCACAAAGACGAATTAACGCGGTTATTGACATTTTGACTTGCAGCTACAGAAAAAAAATCATACGGCTATCAAGTCTGTTGCTTCCAACTACAAAAACATAATACGACTTTATATTCTGTGGCGCACAGCCACAAAATACAAATTAACGCGGTTATTGACTCTTTGCCGTGTAGCTACAGGAAAAAGGTTATACGGCTACCAAGTATGTTGCTCCCAGCTACAAAAACCTAATACGACTATCTATTCTGTGGCGCGCACAGCCACAAAATACGAATTGACGCGGTTATCGACTCTTTGCCTTGCAGCTACAGAGAACAGTTCATACGGCTATCAAATCTGTTGCTCCCAGCTACAAAAACCTAATACGACAATCTATTCTGTGGCGCACAGCCACAAAATACAAATTATCGCGGTTATCGACTTGTTGGCTTGCAGCTACAGAGAAAAGTTCATACGGCTATCAAGTCTGTTGCTCCCAGCTACAAAAACCTAATACGACTATATATTCTGTGGCGCACAGCCACAAAAGACGAATTAACGCGGTTATTGACTCTTTGCCTCGCAGTTACAGAGAACATTTCATACGGCTATCAAATCTGTTGCTCCCAGCTACAAAAACCTAATACGACAATATATTCTGTGGCGCACAGCCACAAAGACGAATTAACGCGGTTATTGACATTTTGACTTGCAGCTACAAAAAAAAATCATACGGCTATCAAGTCTGTTGCTTCCAACTACAAAAACATAATACGACTTTATATTCTGTGGCGCACAGCCACAAAATACAAATTAACGCGGTTATTGACTCTTTGCCTTGCAGTTACAGAGAACATTTCATACGGCTATCAAATCTGTTGCTCCCAGCTACAAAAACCTAATACGACTTTATATTCTGTGGCGCACAGCCACAAAAGACAAATTAACGCGGTTATTACCTCTTTGCCTTGCAGCTACAGAAAAAAAGTTTATACGGCTATCAAGTCTGTTGCTCCCAGCTACAAAAACCTAATACGACTTTATATTCTGTGGCGCACAGCCACAAAAGACAAATTAACGCGGTTATTGACTCTTTGCCGTGCAGCTACAGAAAAAAGTTTATATGGCTATCAAGTATGTTGCTCCCAGCTAGAAAAACCTAATACGACAATCTATTCTGTGGCGCACAGCCACAAAATACAAATTATCGCGGTTATCGACTTGTTGGCTTGCAGCTACAGAGAAAAGTTCATACGGCTATCAAGTCTGTTGCTCCCAGCTACAAAAACCTGATACGACAATCTATTCTGTGGCGCACAGCCACAAAGACGAATTAACGCGGTTATTGACATTTTGACTTGCAGCTACAAAAAAAATCATACGGCTATCAAGTCTGTTGCTTCCAACTACAGAAACATGATACGACAATCTATTCTGTGGCGCACAGCCACAAAACACGAAATATCGCGGTTATCGACTTGTTGGCTTGCAGCTACAGAGAAAAGTTCATACGGCTATCAAGTCTGTTGCTCCCAGCTACAAAAACCTGATACGACAATCTATTCTGTGGCGCACAGCCACAAAAGACAAATTAACGCGGTTATTACCTCTTTGCCTTGCAGCTACAGAAAAAAGTTCATACGGCTATCAAATCTGTTGCTCCCAGCTACAAAAACCTAATACGACAATCTATTCTGTGGCGCACAGCCACAAAATACAAATTATCGCGGTTATCGACTTGTTGGCTTGCAGCTACCGAGAAAAGTTCATACGGCTATCAAGTCTGTTGCTCCCAGCTACAAAAACCTAATACGACTATATATTCTGTGGCGCACAGCCACAAAAGACGAATTAACGCGGTTATTGACTCTTTGCCTCGCAGTTACAGAGAACATTTCATACGGCTATCAAATCTGTTGCTCCCAGCTACAAAAACCTAATACGACAATATATTCTGTGGCGCACAGCCACAAAGACGAATTAACGCGGTTATTGACATTTTGACTTGCAGCTACAAAAAAAAATCATACGGCTATCAAGTCTGTTGCTTCCAACTACAAAAACATAATACGACTTTATATTCTGTGGCGCACAGCCACAAAATACAAATTAACGCGGTTATTGACTCTTTGCCTTGCAGTTACAGAGAACATTTCATACGGCTATCAAATCTGTTGCTCCCAGCTACAAAAACCTAATACGACTTTATATTCTGTGGCGCACAGCCACAAAAGACAAATTAACGCGGTTATTACCTCTTTGCCTTGCAGCTACAGAAAAAAAGTTTATACGGCTATCAAGTCTGTTGCTCCCAGCTACAAAAACCTAATACGACTTTATATTCTGTGGCGCACAGCCACAAAAGACAAATTAACGCGGTTATTGACTCTTTGCCGTGCAGCTACAGAAAAAAGTTTATATGGCTATCAAGTATGTTGCTCCCAGCTAGAAAAACCTAATACGACAATCTATTCTGTGGCGCACAGCCACAAAATACAAATTATCGCGGTTATCGACTTGTTGGCTTGCAGCTACAGAGAAAAGTTCATACGGCTATCAAGTCTGTTGCTCCCAGCTACAAAAACCTGATACGACAATCTATTCTGTGGCGCACAGCCACAAAGACGAATTAACGCGGTTATTGACATTTTGACTTGCAGCTACAAAAAAAATCATACGGCTATCAAGTCTGTTGCTTCCAACTACAGAAACATGATACGACAATCTATTCTGTGGCGCACAGCCACAAAACACGAAATATCGCGGTTATCGACTTGTTGGCTTGCAGCTACAGAGAAAAGTTCATACGGCTATCAAGTCTGTTGCTCCCAGCTACAAAAACCTGATACGACAATCTATTCTGTGGCGCACAGCACAAAAGACAAATTAACGCGGTTATTACCTCTTTGCCTTGCAGCTACAGAAAAAAGTTCATACGGCTATCAAATCTGTTGCTCCCAGCTACAAAAACCTAATACGACAATCTATTCTGTGGCGCACAGCCACAAAATACAAATTATCGCGGTATCGACTTGTTGGCTTGCAGCTACCGAGAAAAGTTCATACGGCTATCAAGTCTGTTGCTCCCAGCTACAAAAACCTAATACGACTATATATTCTGTGGCGCACAGCCACAAAAGACGAATTAACGCGGTTATTGACTCTTTGCCTCGCAGTTACAGAGAACATTTCATACGGCTATCAAATCTGTTGCTCCCAGCTACAAAAACCTAATACGACAATCTATTCTGTGGCGCACAGCCACAAAGACGAATTAACGCGGTTATTGACATTTTGACTTGCAGCTACAAAAAAAATCATACGGCTATCAAGTCTGTTGCTTCCAACTACAAAAACATAATACGACTTTATATTCTGTGGCGCACAGCCACAAAATACAAATTAACGCGGTTATTGACTCTTTGCCTTGCAGTTACAGAGAACATTTCATACGGCTATCAAATCTGTTGCTCCCAGCTACAAAAACCTAATACGACTTTATATTCTGTGGCGCACAGCCACAAAAGACAAATTAACGCGGTTATTACCTCTTTGCCTTGCAGCTACAGAAAAAAAGTTTATACGGCTATCAAGTCTGTTGCTCCCAGCTACAAAAACCTAATACGACTTTATATTCTGTGGCGCACAGCCACAAAAGACAAACTAATGCGGTTATTGACTCTTTGCCGTGCAGCTACAGAAAAAAGTTTATATGGCTATCAAGTATGTTGTTCCCAGCTAGAAAAACCCAATACAACTATCTATTCTGTGGCACACAGCCACAAAATACGATATAACGCGGTTATCGACTCTTTGCCTTGCAGCTACAGAAAAAAGTTTATACGGCTATCAAGTCTGTTGCTCATGGCTACAAAAACCTAATACGACTTTATATCCTGTGGCGCACAGCCACAAAAGACAAATTAACGCGGTTATTACCTCTTTGCCTTGCAGCTACAGAAAAAAGTTCATACGGCTATCAAGTCTGTTGCTCCCAGCTACAAAAACCTGATACGACAATCTATTCTGTGGCGCACAGCCACAAAGACGAATTAACGCGGTTATTGACATTTTGACTTGCAGCTACAAAAAAAAATCATACGGCTATCAAGTCTGTTGCTTCCAACTACAAAAACATAATACGACTTTATATTCTGTAGCGCACAGCCACAAAATACAAATTAACGCGGTTATTGACTCTTTGCCTTGCAGTTACAGAGAACATTTCATACGGCTATCAAATCTGTTGCTCCCAGCTACAAAAACCTAATACGACTTTATATTCTGTGGCGCACAGCCACAAAAGACAAATTAACGCGGTTATTACCTCTTTGCCTTGCAGCTACAGAAAAAAAGTTTATACGGCTATCAAGTCTGTTGCTCCCAGCTACAAAAACCTAATACGACTTTATATTCTGTGGCGCACAGCCACAAAAGACAAATTAACGCGGTTATTGACTCTTTGCCGTGCAGCTACAGAAAAAGTTTATATGGCTATCAAGTATGTTGCTCCCAGCTAGAAAAACCCAATACAACTATCTATTCTGTGGCACACAGCCACAAAATACGATATAACGCGGTTATCGACTCTTTGCCTTGCAGCTACAGAAAAAAGTTTATACGGCTATCAAGTCTGTTGCTCATGGCTACACAAACCTAATACGACTTTATATCCTGTGGCGCACAGCCACAAAAGACAAATTAACGCGGTTATTACCTCTTTGCCTTGCAGCTACAGAAAAAAGTTCATACGGCTATCAAGTCTGTTGCTCCCAGCTACAAAAACCTGATACGACAATCTATTCTGTGGCGCACAGCCACAAAAGACAAATTAACGCGGTTATTGACTCTTTGCCGTGCAGCTACAGAAAAAGTTTATATGGCTATCAAGTATGTTGCTCCCAGCTAGAAAAACCCAATGCAACTATCTATTCTGTGGCACACAGCCACAAAATACGATATAACGCGGTTATCGACTCCTTGCCTTGCAGCTACAGAAAAAAGTTCATACGGCTATCAAGTCTGTTGCTCCCATCTACAAAAACCTAATACGACTTTATATTCTGTGGCGCACAGCCACAAACGACAAATTAACGCGGTTATTACCTCTTTGCCTTGCAGCTACAGAAAAAAAGTTTATACGGCTATCAAGTCTGTTGCTCCCAGCTACAAAAACCTAATACGACTTTAAATTCTGTGGCGCACAGCCACAAAATACGATATAACGCGGTTATTACCTCTTTGCCTTGCAGCTACAGAAAAAAGTTCATACGGCTATCAAGTCTGTTGCTCCCAGCTACAAAAACCTGATACGACAATCTATTCTGTGGCGCACAGCCACAAAGACGAATTAACGCGGTTATTGACATTTTGACTTGCAGCTACAAAAAAAATCATACGGCTATCAAGTCTGTTGCTTCCAACTACAGAAACATAATACGACAATCTATTCTGTGGCGCACAGCCACAAAACACGAAATATCGCGGTTATCGACTTGTTGGCTTGCAGCTACAGAGAAAAGTGCATACGGCTATCAAGTCTGTTGCTCCCAGCTACAAAAACCTGATACGACAATCTATTCTGTGGCGCACAGCCACAAAAGACAAATTAACGCGGTTATTACCTCTTTGCCTTGCAGCTACAGAAAAAAAGTTTATACGGCTATCAAGTCTGTTGCTCCTAGCTACAAAAACCTAATACGACTTTATATTCTGTGGCGCACAGCCACAAAAGACAAATTAACGCGGTTATTGACTCTTTGCCGTGCAGCTACAGAAAAAAGTTTATATGGCTATCAAGTATGTTGTTCCCAGCTAGAAAAACCCAATACAACTATCTATTCTGTGGCACACAGCCACAAAATACGATATAACGCGGTTATCGACTCTTTGCCTTGCAGCTACAGAAAAAGTTTATACGGCTATCAAGTCTGTTGCTCATGGCTACAAAAACCTAATACGACTTTATATCCTGTGGCGCACAGCCACAAAAGACAAATTAACGCGGTTATTACCTCTTTGCCTTGCAGCTACAGAAAAAAGTTCATACGGCTATCAAGTCTGTTGCTCCCAGCTACAAAAACCTGATACGACAATCTATTCTGTGGCGCACAGCCACAAAGACGAATTAACGCGGTTATTGACATTTTGACTTGCAGCTACAAAAAAAATCATACGGCTATCAAGTCTGTTGCTTCCAACTACAGAAACATAATACGACAATCTATTCTGTGGCGCACAGCCACAAAACACGAAATATCGCGGTTATCGACTTGTTGGCTTGCAGCTACAGAGAAAAGTTCATACGGCTATCAAGTCTGTTGCTCCCAGCTACAAAAACCTGATACGACAATCTATTCTGTGGCGCACAGCCACAAAAGACAAATTAACGCGGTTATTACCTCTTTGCCTTGCAGCTACAGAAAAAAGTTCATACGGCTATCAAATCTGTTGCTCCCAGCTACAAAAATCTAATACGACAATCTATTCTGTGGCGCACAGCCACAAAATACAAATTATCGCGGTTATCGACTTGTTGGCTTGCAGCTACCGAGAAAAGTTCATACGGCTATCAAGTCTGTTGCTCCCAGCTACAAAAACCTAATACGACTATATATTCTGTGGCGCACAGCCACAAAAGACGAATTAACGCGGTTATTGACTATTTGCTCGCAGTTACAGAGAAACATTTCATACGGCTATCAAATCTGTTGCTCCCAGCTACAAAAACCTAATACGACAATCTATTCTGTGGCGCACAGCCACAAAGACGAATTAACGCGGTTATTGACATTTTGACTTGCAGCTACAAAAAAAAATCATACGGCTATCAAGTC
Organism: Litoditis marina; assembly: GCA_964036275.1. Taxonomy (NCBI): domain Eukaryota; kingdom Metazoa; phylum Nematoda; class Chromadorea; order Rhabditida; family Rhabditidae; genus Litoditis; species Litoditis marina. Next base: position 75,282 of record CAXIWQ010000241.1, read on the forward strand.
TGTTGCTTCCAACTACAAAAACATAATACGACTTTATATTCTGTGGCGCACAGCCACAAAATACAAATTAACGCGGTTATTGACTCTTTGCCTTGCAGTTACAGAGAACATTTCATACGGCTATCAAATCTGTTGCTCCCAGCTACAAAAACCTAATACGACTTTATATTCTGTGGCGCACAGCCACAAAAGACAAATTAACGCGGTTATTACCTCTTTGCCTTGCAGCTACAGAAAAAAAGTTTATACGGCTATCAAGTCTGTTGCTCCCAGCTACAAAAACCTAATACGACTTTATATTCTGTGGCGCACAGCCACAAAAGACAAATTAATGCGGTTATTGACTCTTTGCCGTGCAGCTACAGAAAAAAGTTTATATGGCTATCAAGTATGTTGTTCCCAGCTAGAAAAACCCAATACAACTATCTATTCTGTGGCACACAGCCACAAAATACGATATAACGCGGTTATCGACTCTTTGCCTTGCAGCTACAGAAAAAAGTTTATACGGCTATCAAGTCTGTTGCTCATGGCTACAAAAACCTAATACGACTTTATATCCTGTGGCGCACAGCCACAAAGGACAAATTAACGCGGTTATTACCTCTTTGCCTTGCAGCTACAGAAAAAAGTTCATACGGCTATCAAGTCTGTTGCTCCCAGCTACAAAAACCTGATACGACAATCTATTCTGTGGCGCACAGCCACAAAGACGAATTAACGCGGTTATTGACATTTTGACTTGCAGCTACAAAAAAAAATCATACGGCTATCAAGTCTGTTGCTTCCAACTACAAAAACATAATACGACTTTATATTCTGTAGCGCACAGCCACAAAATACAAATTAACGCGGTTATTGACTCTTTGCCTTGCAGTTACAGAGAACATTTCATACGGCTATCAAATCTGTTGCTCCCAGCTACAAAAACCTAATACGACTTTATATTCTGTGGCGCACAGCCACAAAAGACAAATTAACGCGGTTATTACCTCTTTGCCTTGCAGCTACAGAAAAAAAGTTTATACGGCTATCAAGTCTGTTGCTCCCAGCTACAAAAACCTAATACGACTTTATATTCTGTGGCGCACAGCCACAAAAGACAAATTAACGCGGTTATTGACTCTTTGCCGTGCAGCTACAGAAAAAAGTTTATATGGCTATCAAGTATGTTGCTCCCAGCTAGAAAAACCCAATACAACTATCTATTCTGTGGCACACAGCCACAAAATACGATATAACGCGGTTATCGACTCCTTGCCTTGCAGCTACAGAAAAAAGTTCATACGGCTATCAAGTCTGTTGCTCCCATCTACAAAAACCTAATACGACTTTATATTCTGTGGCGCACAGCCACAAACGACAAATTAACGCGGTTATTACCTCTTTGCCTTGCAGCTACAGAAAAAAAGTTTATACGGCTATCAAGTCTGTTGCTCCCAGCTACAAAAACCTAATACGACTTTAAATTCTGTGGCGCACAGCCACAAAATACGATATAACGCGGTTATTACCTCTTTGCCTTGCAGCTACAGAAAAAAGTTCATACGGCTATCAAGTCTGTTGCTCCCAGCTACAAAAACCTGATACGACAATCTATTCTGTGGCGCACAGCCACAAAGACGAATTAACGCGGTTATTGACATTTTGACTTGCAGCTACAAAAAAATCATACGGCTATCAAGTCTGTTGCTTCCAACTACAGAAACATAATACGACAATCTATTCTGTGGCGCACAGCCACAAAACACGAAATATCGCGGTTATCGACTTGTTGGCTTGCAGCTACAGAGAAAAGTGCATACGGCTATCAAGTCTGTTGCTCCCAGCTACAAAAACCTGATACGACAATCTATTCTGTGGCGCACAGCCACAAAAGACAAATTAACGCGGTTATTACCTCTTTGCCTTGCAGCTACAGAAAAAAAGTTTATACGGCTATCAAGTCTGTTGCTCCTAGCTACAAAAACCTAATACGACTTTATATTCTGTGGCGCACAGCCACAAAAGACAAATTAACGCGGTTATTGACTCTTTGCCGTGCAGCTACAGAAAAAAGTTTATATGGCTATCAAGTATGTTGTTCCCAGCTAGAAAAACCCAATACAACTATCTATTCTGTGGCACACAGCCACAAAATACGATATAACGCGGTTATCGACTCTTTGCCTTGCAGCTACAGAAAAAAGTTTATACGGCTATCAAGTCTGTTGCTCATGGCTACAAAAACCTAATACGACTTTATATCCTGTGGCGCACAGCCACAAAAGACAAATTAACGCGGTTATTACCTCTTTGCCTTGCAGCTACAGAAAAAAGTTCATACGGCTATCAAGTCTGTTGCTCCCAGCTACAAAAACCTGATACGACAATCTATTCTGTGGCGCACAGCCACAAAGACGAATTAACGCGGTTATTGACATTTTGACTTGCAGCTACAAAAAAAATCATACGGCTATCAAGTCTGTTGCTTCCAACTACAGAAACATAATACGACAATCTATTCTGTGGCGCACAGCCACAAAACACGAAATATCGCGGTTATCGACTTGTTGGCTTGCAGCTACAGAGAAAAGTTCATACGGCTATCAAGTCTGTTGCTCCCAGCTACAAAAACCTGATACGACAATCTATTCTGTGGCGCACAGCCACAAAAGACAAATTAACGCGGTTATTACCTCTTTGCCTTGCAGCTACAGAAAAAAGTTCATACGGCTATCAAATCTGTTGCTCCCAGCTACAAAAATCTAATACGACAATCTATTCTGTGGCGCACAGCCACAAAATACAAATTATCGCGGTTATCGACTTGTTGGCTTGCAGCTACCGAGAAAAGTTCATACGGCTATCAAGTCTGTTGCTCCCAGCTACAAAAACCTAATACGACTATATATTCTGTGGCGCACAGCCACAAAAGACGAATTAACGCGGTTATTGACTATTTGCCTCGCAGTTACAGAGAACATTTCATACGGCTATCAAATCTGTTGCTCCCAGCTACAAAAACCTAATACGACAATCTATTCTGTGGCGCACAGCCACAAAGACGAATTAACGCGGTTATTGACATTTTGACTTGCAGCTACAAAAAAAAATCATACGGCTATCAAGTCTGTTGCTTCCAACTACAAAAACATAATACGACTTTATATTCTGTGGCGCACAGCCACAAAATACAAATTAACGCGGTTATTGACTCTTTGCCTTGCAGTTACAGAGAACATTTCATACGGCTATCAAATCTGTTGCTCCCAGCTACAAAAACCTAATACGACTTTATATTCTGTGGCGCACAGCCACAAAAGACAAATTAACGCGGTTATTACCTCTTTGCCTTGCAGCTACAGAAAAAAAGTTTATACGGCTATCAAGTCTGTTGCTCCCAGCTACAAAAACCTAATACGACTTTATATTCTGTGGCGCACAGCCACAAAAGACAAATTAATGCGGTTATTGACTCTTTGCCGTGCAGCTACAGAAAAAAGTTTATATGGCTATCAAGTATGTTGTTCCCAGCTAGAAAAACCCAATACAACTATCTATTCTGTGGCACACAGCCACAAAATACGATATAACGCGGTTATCGACTCTTTGCCTTGCAGCTACAGAAAAAAGTTTATACGGCTATCAAGTCTGTTGCTCATGGCTACAAAAACCTAATACGACTTTATATCCTGTGGCGCACAGCCACAAAGGACAAATTAACGCGGTTATTACCTCTTTGCCTTGCAGCTACAGAAAAAAGTTCATACGGCTATCAAGTCTGTTGCTCCCAGCTACAAAAACCTGATACGACAATCTATTCTGTGGCGCACAGCCACAAAGACGAATTAACGCGGTTATTGACATTTTGACTTGCAGCTACAAAAAAAAATCATACGGCTATCAAGTCTGTTGCTTCCAACTACAAAAACATAATACGACTTTATATTCTGTAGCGCACAGCCACAAAATACAAATTAACGCGGTTATTGACTCTTTGCCTTGCAGTTACAGAGAACATTTCATACGGCTATCAAATCTGTTGCTCCCAGCTACAAAAACCTAATACGACTTTATATTCTGTGGCGCACAGCCACAAAAGACAAATTAACGCGGTTATTACCTCTTTGCCTTGCAGCTACAGAAAAAAAGTTTATACGGCTATCAAGTCTGTTGCTCCCAGCTACAAAAACCTAATACGACTTTATATTCTGTGGCGCACAGCCACAAAAGACAAATTAACGCGGTTATTGACTCTTTGCCGTGCAGCTACAGAAAAAAGTTTATATGGCTATCAAGTATGTTGCTCCCAGATAGAAAAACCCAATACAACTATCTATTCTGTGGCACACAGCCACAAAATACGATATAACGCGGTTATCGACTCTTTGCCTTGCAGCTACAGAAAAAAGTTTATACGGCTATCAAGTCTGTTGCTCATGGCTACACAAACCTAATACGACTTTATATCCTGTGGCGCACAGCCACAAAAGACAAATTAACGCGGTTATTACCTCTTTGCCTTGCAGCTACAGAAAAAAGTTCATACGGCTATCAAGTCTGTTGCTCCCAGCTACAAAAACCTGATACGACTTTATATTCTGTGGCGCACAGCCACAAAAGACAAATTAACGCGGTTATTGACTCTTTGCCGTGCAGCTACAGAAAAAAGTTTATATGGCTATCAAGTATGTTGTTCCCAGCTAGAAAAACCCAATACAACTATCTATTCTGTGGCACACAGCCACAAAATACGATATAACGCGGTTATCGACTCTTTGCCTTGCAGCTACAGAAAAAAGTTTATACGGCTATCAAGTCTGTTGCTCATGCTACAAAAACCTAATACGACTTTATATCCTGTGGCGCACAGCCACAAAAGACAATTAACGCGGTTATTACCTGTTTGCCTTGCAGCTACAGAAAAAAGTTCATACGGCTATCAAGTCTGTTGCTCCAGCTACAAAAACCTGATACGACAATCTATTCTGTGGCGCACAGCCACAAAGACGAATTAACGCGGTTATTGACATTTTGACTTGCAGCTACAAAAAAAAAAATCATACGGCTATCAAGTCTGTTGCTTCCAACTACAAAAACATAATACGACTTTATATTCTGTGGCGCACAGCCACAAAATACAAATTAACGCGGTTATTGACTCTTTGCCTTGCAGTTACAGAGAACATTTCATACGGCTATCAAATCTGTTGCTCCCAGCTACAAAAACCTAATACGACTTTATATTCTGTGGCGCACAGCCACAAAAGACAAATTAACGCGGTTATTACCTCTTTGCCTTGCAGCTACAGGAAAAAAATTTATACGGCTATCAAGTCTGTTGCTCCCAGCTACAAAAACCTAATACGACTTTATATTCTGTGGCGCACAGCCACAAAAGACAAATTAACGCGGTTATCGACTCTTTGCCTTGCAGCTACAGAAAAAAGTTTATACGGCTATCAAGTCTGTTGCTCATGGCTACAAAAACCTAATACGACTTTATATCCTGTGGCGCACAGCCACAAAAGACAAATTAACGCGGTTATTACCTCTTTGCCTTGCAGCTACAGAAAAAAGTTCATACGGCTATCAAGTCTGTTGCTCCCAGCTACAAAAACCTGATACGACAATCTATTCTGTGGCGCACAGCCACAAAAGACAAATTAACGCGGTTATTACCTCTTTGCCTTGCAGCTACAGAAAAAAGTTCATACGGCTATCAAGTCTGTTGCTCCCAGCTACAAAAACCTAATACGACTTTATATTCTGTGGCGCACAGCCACAAAAGACAAATTAACGCGGTTATTGACTCTTTGCCGTGCAGCTACAGGAAAAAGGTTATACGGCTATCAAGTATGTTGCTCCCAGCTACAAAAACCTGATACGACTATCTATTCTGTGGCGCACAGCCACAAAATACGAATTAACGCGGTTATCGACTCTTTGCCTTGCAGCTACAGAGAACAGTTCATACGGCTATCAAATCTGTTGCTCCCAGCTACAAAAACCTGATACGACAATCTATTCTGTGGCGCACAGCCACAAAGACGAATTAACGCGGTTATTGACATTTTGACTTGCAGCTACAAAAAAAAATCATACGGCTATCAAGTCTGTTGCTTCCAACTACAAAAACATAATACGACTTTATATTCTGTAGCGCACAGCCACAAAATACAAATTAACGCGGTTATTGACTCTTTGCCTTGCAGTTACAGAGAACATTTCATACGGCTATCAAATCTGTTGCTCCCAGCTACAAAAACCTAATACGACTTTATATTCTGTGGCGCACAGCCACAAAAGACAAATTAACGCGGTTATTACCTCTTTGCCTTGCAGCTACAGAAAAAAAGTTTATACGGCTATCAAGTCTGTTGCTCCAGCTACAAAAACCTAATACGACTTTATATTCTGTGGCGCACAGCCACAAAAGACAAATTAACGCGGTTATTGACTCTTTGCCGTGCAGCTACAGAAAAAAGTTTATATGGCTATCAAGTATGTTGCTCCCAGATAGAAAAACCCAATACAACTATCTATTCTGTGGCACACAGCCACAAAATACGATATAACGCGGTTATCGACTCTTTGCCTTGCAGCTACAGAAAAAAGTTTATACGGCTATCAAGTCTGTTGCTCATGGCTACACAAACCTAATACGACTTTATATCCTGTGGCGCACAGCCACAAAAGACAAATTAACGCGGTTATTACCTCTTTGCCTTGCAGCTACAGAAAAAAGTTCATACGGCTATCAAGTCTGTTGCTCCCAGCTACAAAAACCTGATACGACTTTATATTCTGTGGCGCACAGCCACAAAAGACAAATTAACGCGGTTATTGACTCTTTGCCGTGCAGCTACAGAAAAAAGTTTATATGGCTATCAAGTATGTTGTTCCCAGCTAGAAAAACCCAATACAACTATCTATTCTGTGGCACACAGCCACAAAATACGATATAACGCGGTTATCGACTCTTTGCCTTGCAGCTACAGAAAAAAGTTTATACGGCTATCAAGTCTGTTGCTCATGGCTACAAAAACCTAATACGACTTTATATCCTGTGGCGCACAGCCACAAAAGACAAATTAACGCGGTTATTACCTGTTTGCCTTGCAGCTACAGAAAAAAGTTCATACGGCTATCAAGTCTGTTGCTCCCAGCTACAAAAACCTGATACGACAATCTATTCTGTGGCGCACAGCCACAAAGACGAATTAACGCGGTTATTGACATTTTGACTTGCAGCTACAAAAAAAAAATCATACGGCTATCAAGTCTGTTGCTTCCAACTACAAAAACATAATACGACTTTATATTCTGTGGCGCACAGCCACAAAATACAAATTAACGCGGTTATTGACTCTTTGCCTTGCAGTTACAGAGAACATTTCATACGGCTATCAAATCTGTTGCTCCCAGCTACAAAAACCTAATACGACTTTATATTCTGTGGCGCACAGCCACAAAAGACAAATTAACGCGGTTATTACCTCTTTGCCTTGCAGCTACAGGAAAAAAATTTATACGGCTATCAAGTCTGTTGCTCCCAGCTACAAAAACCTAATACGACTTTATATTCTGTGGCGCACAGCCACAAAAGACAAATTAACGCGGTTATCGACTCTTGCCTTGCAGCTACAGAAAAAAGTTTATACGGCTATCAAGTCTGTTGCTCATGGCTACAAAAACCTAATACGACTTTATATCCTGTGGCGCACAGCCACAAAAGACAAATTAACGCGGTTATTACCTCTTTGCCTTGCAGCTACAGAAAAAAGTTCATACGGCTATCAAGTCTGTTGCTCCCAGCTACAAAAACCTGATACGACAATCTATTCTGTGGCGCACAGCCACAAAAGACAAATTAACGCGGTTATTACCTCTTTGCCTTGCAGCTACAGAAAAAAGTTCATACGGCTATCAAGTCTGTTGCTCCCAGCTACAAAAACCTAATACGACTTATATTCTGTGGCGCACAGCCACAAAAGACAAATTAACGCGGTTATTGACTCTTTGCCGTGCAGCTACAGGAAAAAGGTTATACGGCTATCAAGTATGTTGCTCCCAGCTACAAAAACCTGATACGACTATCTATTCTGTGGCGCACAGCCACAAAATACGAATTAACGCGGTTATCGACTCTTTGCCTTGCAGCTACAGAGAACAGTTCATACGGCTATCAAATCTGTTGCTCCCAGCTACAAAAACCTAATACGACAATCTATTCTGTGGCGCACAGCCACAAAACACGAAATATCGCGGTTATCGACTTGTTGGCTTGCAGCTACAGAGAAAAGTTCATACGGCTATCAAGTCTGTTGCTCCCAGCTACAAAAACCTGATACGACAATCTATTCTGTGGCGCACAGCCACAAAAGACAAATTAACGCGGTTATTACTTCTTTGCCTTGCAGCTACAGAAAAAAGGTTATACGGCTACCAAGTATGTTGCTCCCAGCTACAAAAACCTAATACGACTATCTATTCTGTGGCGCACAGCCACAAAATACGAATTGACGCGGTTATCGACTCTTTGCCTTGCAGCTACAGAGAACAGTTCATACGGCTATCAAATCTGTTGCTCCCAGCTACAAAAACCTAATACGACAATCTATTCTGTGGCGCACAGCCACAAAATACAAATTATCGCGGTTATCGACTTGTTGGCTTGCAGCTACAGAGAAAAGTTCATACGGCTATCAAGTCTGTTGCGCCCAGCTACAAAAACCTAATACGACTATATATTCTGTGGCGCACAGCCACAAAAGACGAATTAACGCGGTTATTACCTCTTTGCCTTGCAGCTACAGAAAAAAGTTCATACGGCTATCAAGTCTGTTGCTCCCAGCTACAAATACCTGATACGACAATCTATTCTGTGGCGCACAGCCACAAAGACGAATTAACGCGGTTATTGACATTTTGACTTGCAGCTACAAAAAAAAATCATACGGCTATCAAGTCTGTTGCTTCCAACTACAAAAACATAATACGACTTTATATTCTGTAGCGCACAGCCACAAAATACAAATTAACGCGGTTATTGACTCTTTGCCTTGCAGTTACAGAGAACATTTCATACGGCTATCAAATCTGTTGCTCCCAGCTACAAAAACCTAATACGACTTTATATTCTGTGGCGCACAGCCACAAAAGACAAATTAACGCGGTTATTACCTCTTTGCCTTGCAGCTACAGAAAAAAAGTTTATACGGCTATCAAGTCTGTTGCTCCCAGCTACAAAAACCTAATACGACTTTATATTCTGTGGCGCACAGCCACAAAAGACAAATTAACGCGGTTATTGACTCTTTGCCGTGCAGCTACAGAAAAAAGTTTATATGGCTATCAAGTATGTTGCTCCCAGATAGAAAAACCCAATACAACTATCTATTCTGTGGCACACAGCCACAAAATACGATATAACGCGGTTATCGACTCTTTGCCTTGCAGCTACAGAAAAAAGTTTATACGGCTATCAAGTCTGTTGCTCATGGCTACACAAACCTAATACGACTTTATATCCTGTGGCGCACAGCCACAAAAGACAAATTAACGCGGTTATTACCTCTTTGCCTTGCAGCTACAGAAAAAAGTTCATACGGCTATCAAGTCTGTTGCTCCCAGCTACAAAAACCTGATACGACTTTATATTCTGTGGCGCACAGCCACAAAAGACAAATTAACGCGGTTATTGACTCTTTGCCGTGCAGCTACAGAAAAAAGTTTATATGGCTATCAAGTATGTTGTTCCCAGCTAGAAAAACCCAATACAACTATCTATTCTGTGGCACACAGCCACAAAATACGATATAACGCGGTTATCGACTCTTTGCCTTGCAGCTACAGAAAAAAGTTCATACGGCTATCAAGTCTGTTGCTCCCAGCTACAAAAACCTGATACGACAATCTATTCTGTGGCGCACAGCCACAAAGACGAATTAACGCGGTTATTGACATTTTGACTTGCAGCTACAAAAAAAAAATCATACGGCTATCAAGTCTGTTGCTTCCAACTACAAAAACATAATACGACTTTATATTCTGTGGCGCACAGCCACAAAATACAAATTAACGCGGTTATTGACTCTTTGCCTTGCAGTTACAGAGAACATTTCATACGGCTATCAAATCTGTTGCTCCCAGCTACAAAAACCTAATACGACTTCATATTCTGTGGCGCACAGCCACAAAAGACAAATTAACGCGGTTATTACCTCTTTGCCTTGCAGCTACAGGAAAAAAATTTATACGGCTATCAAGTCTGTTGCTCCCAGCTACAAAAACCTAATACGACTTTATATTCTGTGGCGCACAGCCACAAAAGACAAATTAACGCGGTTATTGACTCTTTGCCGTGCAGCTACAGAAAAAAGTTTATATGGCTATCAAGTATGTTGCTCCCAGCTAGAAAAACCCAATACAACTATCTATTCTGTGGCACACAGCCACAAAATACGATATAACGCGGTTATCTACTCTTTGCCTTGCAGCTACAGAAAAAAGTTTATACGGCTATCAAGTCTGTTGCTCATGGCTACAAAAACCTAATACGACTTTATATCCTGTGGCGCACAGCCACAAAAGACAAATTAACGCGGTTATTACCTCTTTGCCTTGCAGCTACAGAAAAAAGTTCATACGGCTATCAAGTCTGTTGCTCCCAGCTACAAAAACCTGATACGACAATCTATTCTGTGGCGCACAGCCACAAAAGACAAATTAACGCGGTTATTACCTCTTTGCCTTGCAGCTACAGAAAAAAGTTCATACGGCTATCAAGTCTGTTGCTCCCAGCTACAAAAACCTAATACGACTTTATATTCTGTGGCGCACAGCCACAAAAGACAAATTAACGCGGTTATTGACTATTTGCCGTGCAGCTACAGGAAAAAGGTTATACGGCTATCAAGTATGTTGCTCCCAGCTACAAAAACCTGATACGACTATCTATTCTGTGGCGCACAGCCACAAAATACGAATTAACGCGGTTATCGACTCTTTGCCTTGCAGCTACAGAGAACAGTTCATACGGCTATCAAATCTGTTGCTCCCAGCTACAAAAACCTAATACGACAATCTATTCTGTGGCGCACAGCCACAAAACACGAAATATCGCGGTTATCGACTTGTTGGCTTGCAGCTACAGAGAAAAGTTCATACGGCTATCAAGTCTGTTGCTCCCAGCTACAAAAACCTGATACGACAATCTATTCTGTGGCGCACAGCCACAAAAGACAAATTAACGCGGTTATTACTTCTTTGCCTTGCAGCTACAGAAAAAAGTTCATACGGCCATCAAGTCTGTTGCTCCCAGCTACAAAAACCTAATACGACTTTATATTCTGTGGCGCACAGCCACAAAAGACAAATTAACGCGGTTATTGACTCTTTGCCGTGCAGCTACAGGAAAAAGGTTATACGGCTACCAAGTATGTTGCTCCCAGCTACAAAAACCTAATACGACTATCTATTCTGTGGCGCACAGCCACAAAATACGAATTGACGCGGTTATCGACTCTTTGCCTTGCAGCTACAGAGAACAGTTCATACGGCTATCAAATCTGTTGCTCCCAGCTACAAAAACCTAATACGACAATCTATTCTGTGGCGCACAGCCACAAAATACAAATTATCGCGGTTATCGACTTGTTGGCTTGCAGCTACAGAGAAAAGTTCATACGGCTATCAAATCTGTTGCTCCCAGCTACAAAAACCTAATACGACAATCTATTCTGTGGCGCACAGCCACAAAAGACAAATTAACGCGGTTATTGACTATTTGCCGTGCAGCTACAGGAAAAAGGTTATACGGCTATCAAGTATGTTGCTCCCAGCTACAAAAACCTGATACGACTATCTATTCTGTGGCGCACAGCCACAAAATACGAATTAACGCGGTTATCGACTCTTTGCCTTGCAGCTACAGAGAACAGTTCATACGGCTATCAAATCTGTTGCTCCCAGCTACAAAAACCTAATACGACTATTCTGTGGCGCACAGCCACAAAACACGAAATATCGCGGTTATCGACTTGTTGGCTTGCAGCTACAGAGAAAAGTTCATACGGCTATCAAGTCTGTTGCTCCCAGCTACAAAAACCTGATACGACAATCTATTCTGTGGCGCACAGCCACAAAAGACAAATTAACGCGGTTATTACTTCTTTGCCTTGCAGCTACAGAAAAAAGTTCATACGGCCATCAAGTCTGTTGCTCCCAGCTACAAAAACCTAATACGACTTTATATTCTGTGGCGCACAGCCACAAAAGACAAATTAACGCGGTTATTGACTCTTTGCCGTGCAGCTACAGGAAAAAGGTTATACGGCTACCAAGTATGTTGCTCCCAGCTACAAAAACCTAATACGACTATCTATTCTGTGGCGCACAGCCACAAAATACGAATTGACGCGGTTATCGACTCTTGCCTTGCAGCTACAGAGAACAGTTCATACGGCTATCAAATCTGTTGCTCCCAGCTACAAAAACCTAATACGACAATCTATTCTGTGGCGCACAGCCACAAAATACAAATTATCGCGGTTATCGACTTGTTGGCTTGCAGCTACAGAGAAAAGTTCATACGGCTATCAAGTCTGTTGCTCCCAGCTACAAAAACCTAATACGACTATATATTCTGTGGCGCACAGCCACAAAAGACGAATTAACGCGGTTATCGACTCTTTGCCTTGCAGCTACAGAGAACAGTTCATACGGCTATCAATCTGTTGCTCCCAGCTACAAAAACCTAATACGACAATCTATTCTGTGGCGCACAGCCACAAAATACAAATTATCGCGGTTATCGACTTGTTGGCTTGCAGCTACAGAGAAAAGTTCATACGGCTATCAAATCTGTTGCTCCCAGCTACAAAAACCTAATACGACAATCTATTCTGTGGCGCACAGCCACAAAAGACAAATTAACGCGGTTATTGACTATTTGCCGTGCAGCTACAGGAAAAAGGTTATACGGCTATCAAGTATGTTGCTCCCAGCTACAAAAACCTGATACGACTATCTATTCTGTGGCGCACAGCCACAAAATACGAATTAACGCGGTTATCGACTCTTTGCCTTGCAGCTACAGAGAACAGTTCATACGGCTATCAAATCTGTTGCTCCCAGCTACAAAAACCTAATACGACAATCTATTCTGTGGCGCACAGCCACAAAACACGAAATATCGCGGTTATCGACTTGTTGGCTTGCAGCTACAGAGAAAAGTTCATACGGCTATCAAGTCTGTTGCTCCCAGCTACAAAAACCTGATACGACAATCTATTCTGTGGCGCACAGCCACAAAAGACAAATTAACGCGGTTATTACTTCTTTGCCTTGCAGCTACAGAAAAAAGTTCATACGGCCATCAAGTCTGTTGCTCCCAGCTACAAAAACCTAATACGACTTTATATTCTGTGGCGCACAGCCACAAAAGACAAATTAACGCGGTTATTGACTCTTTGCCGTGCAGCTACAGGAAAAAGGTTATACGGCTACCAAGTATGTTGCTCCCAGCTACAAAAACCTAATACGACTATCTATTCTGTGGCGCACAGCCACAAAATACGAATTGACGCGGTTATCGACTCTTTGCCTTGCAGCTACAGAGAACAGTTCATACGGCTATCAAATCTGTTGCTCCCAGCTACAAAAACCTAATACGACAATCTATTCTGTGGCGCACAGCCACAAAATACAAATTATCGCGGTTATCGACTTGTTGGCTTGCAGCTACAGAGAAAAGTTCATACGGCTATCAAGTCTGTTGCTCCCAGCTACAAAAACCTAATACGACTATATATTCTGTGGCGCACAGCCACAAAAGACGAATTAACGCGGTTATTGACTCTTTGCCTCGCAGTTACAGAGAACATTTCATACGGCTATCAAATCTGTTGCTCCCAGCTACAAAAACCTAATACGACAATATATTCTGTGGCGCACAGCCACAAAGACGAATTAACGCGGTTATTGACATTTTGACTTGCAGCTACAAAAAAAAATCATACGGCTATCAAGTCTGTTGCTTCCAACTACAAAAACATAATACGACTTTATATTCTGTGGAGCACAGCCACAAAATACAAATTAACGCGGTTATTGACTCTTTGCCTTGCAGTTACAGAGAACATTTCATACGGCTATCAAATCTGTTGCTCCCAGCTACAAACACCTAATACGACTTTATATTCTGTGGCGCACAGCCACAAAAGACAAATTAACGCGGTTATTACCTCTTTGCCTTGCAGCTACAGAAAAAAAAGTTTATACGGCTATCAAGTCTGTTGCTCCCAGCTACAAAAACCTAATACGACTTTATATTCTGTGGCGCACAGCCACAAAAGACAAATTAACGCGGTTATTGACTCTTTGCCGTGCAGCTACAGAAAAAGTTTATATGGCTATCAAGTATGTTGCTCCCAGCTAGAAAAACCCAATACAACTATCTATTCTGTGGCACACAGCCACAAAATACGATATAACGCGGTTATCGACTCTTTGCCTTGCAGCTACAGAAAAAAGTTTATACGGCCATCAAGTCTGTTGCTCATGGCTACAAAAACCTAATACGACTTTATATCCTGTGGCGCACAGCCACAAAAGACAAATTAACGCGGTTATTACCTCTTTGCCTTGCAGCTACAGAAAAAAGTTCATACGGCTATCAAGTCTGTTGCTCCCAGCTACAAAAACCTAATACGACTTTATATTCTGTGGCGCACAGCCACAAAAGACAAATTAACGCGGTATTGACTCGTTGCCGTGCAGCTACAGGAAAAAGGTTATACGGCTATCAAGTATGTTGCTCCCAGCTACAAAAACCTGATACGACTATCTATTCTGTGGCGCACGGCCACAAAATACGAATTTACGCGGTTATCGACTCTTTGCCTTGCAGCTACAGAGAACAGTTCATACGGCTATCAAATCTGTCGCTCCCAGCTACAAAACCTAATACGACAATCTATTCTGTGGCGCACAGCCACAAAACACGAAATATCGCGGTTATCGACTTGTTGGCTTGCAGCTACAGAGAAAAGTTCATACGGCTATCAAGTATGTTGCTCCCAGCTACAAAAACCTGATACGACAATATATTCTGTGGCGCACAGCCACAAAAGACAAATTAACGCGGTTATTACTTCTTTGCCTTGCAGCTACAGAAAAAAGTTCATACGGCCATCAAGTCTGTTGCTCCCAGCTACAAAAACCTAATACGACTTCATATTCTGTGGCGCACAGCCACAAAAGACGAATTAACGCGGTTATTGACTCTTTGCCGTGCAGCTACAGGAAAAAGGTTATACGGCTACCAAGTATGTTGCTCCCAGCTACAAAAACCTAATACGACTATCTATTCTGTGGCGCACAGCCACAAAATACGAATTGACGCGGTTATCGACTCTTTGCCTTGCAGCTACAGAGAACAGTTCATACGGCTATCAAATCTGTTGCTCCCAGCTACAAAAACCTAATACGACAATCTATTCTGTGGCGCACAGCCACAAAATACAAATTATCGCGGTTATCGACTTGTTGGCTTGCAGCTACAGAGAAAAGTTCATACGGCTATCAAGTCTGTTGCTCCCAGCTACAAAACCCTAATACGACTATATGTTCTGTGGCGCACAGCCACAAAAGACGAATTAACGCGGTTATTGACTCTTTGCCTCGCAGTTACAGAGAACATTTCATACGGCTATCAAATCTGTTGCTCCCAGCTACAAAAACCTAATACGACTTTATATTCTGTGGCGCACAGCCACAAAAGACAAATTAACGCGGTTATGACTCTTTGCCGTGCAGCTACAGAAAAAAG
Organism: Litoditis marina; assembly: GCA_964036275.1. Taxonomy (NCBI): domain Eukaryota; kingdom Metazoa; phylum Nematoda; class Chromadorea; order Rhabditida; family Rhabditidae; genus Litoditis; species Litoditis marina. Next base: position 91,099 of record CAXIWQ010000241.1, read on the forward strand.
TTTATATGGCTATCAAGTATGTTGCTCCCAGCTAGAAAAACCCAATACAACTATCTATTCTGTGGCACACAGCCACAAAATACGATATAACGCGGTTATCGACTCTTTGCCTTGCAGCTACAGAAAAAAGTTTATACGGCTATCAAGTCTGTTGCTCATGGCTACAAAAACCTAATACGACTTTATATCCTGTGGCGCACAGCCACAAAAGACAAATTAACGCGGTTATTACCTCTTTGCCTTGCAGCTACAGAAAAAAGTTCATACGGCTATCAAGTCTGTTGCTCCCAGCTACAAAAACCTAATACGACTTTATATTCTGTGGCGCACAGCCACAAAAGACAAATTAACGCGGTTATTGACTCTTTGCCGTGCAGCTACAGGAAAAAGGTTATACGGCTATCAAGTATGTTGCTCCCAGCTACAAAAACCTGATACGACTATCTATTCTGTGGCGCACGGCCACAAAATACGAATTTACGCGGTTATCGACTCTTTGCCTTGCAGCTACAGAGAACAGTTCATACGGCTATCAAATCTGTCGCTCCCAGCTACAAAAACTTAATACGACAATCTATTCTGTGGCGCACAGCCACAAAACACGAAATATCGCGGTTATCGACTTGTTGGCTTGCAGCTACAGAGAAAAGTTCATACGGCTATCAAGTATGTTGCTCCCAGCTACAAAAACCTGATACGACAATATATTCTGTGGCGCACAGCCACAAAAGACAAATTAACGCGGTTATTACTTCTTTGCCTTGCAGCTACAGAAAAAAGTTCATACGGCCATCAAGTCTGTTGCTCCCAGCTACAAAAACCTAATACGACTTCATATTCTGTGGCGCACAGCCACAAAAGACGAATTAACGCGGTTATTGACTCTTTGCCGTGCAGCTACAGGAAAAAGGTTATACGGCTACCAGTATGTTGCTCCCAGCTACAAAAACCTAATACGACTATCTATTCTGTGCGCACAGCCACAAAATACGAATTGACGCGGTTATCGACTCTTTGCCTTGCAGCTACAGAGAACAGTTCATACGGCTATCAAATCTGTTGCTCCCAGCTACAAAAACCTAATACGACAATCTATTCTGTGGCGCACAGCCACAAAATACAAATTATCGCGGTTATCGACTTGTTGGCTTGCAGCTACAGAGAAAAGTTCATACGGCTATCAAGTCTGTTGCTCCCAGCTACAAAACCCTAATACGACTATATGTTCTGTGGCGCACAGCCACAAAAGACGAATTAACGCGGTTATTGACTCTTTGCCTCGCAGTTACAGAGAACATTTCATACGGCTATCAAATCTGTTGCTCCCAGCTACAAAAACCTAATACGACTTTATATTCTGTGCGCACAGCCACAAAAGACAAATTAACGCGGTTATTGACTCTTTGCCGTGCAGCTACAGAAAAAAGTTTATATGGCTATCAAGTATGTTGCTCCAGCTAGAAAAACCCAATACAACTATCTATTCTGTGGCACACAGCCACAAAATACGATATAACGCGGTTATCGACTCTTTGCCTTGCAGCTACAGAAAAAAGTTTATACGGCTATCAAGTCTGTTGCTCATGGCTACAAAAACCTAATACGACTTTATATCCTGTGGCGCACAGCCACAAAAGACAAATTAACGCGGTTATTACCTCTTTGCCTTGCAGCTACAGAAAAAAGTTCATACGGCTATCAAGTCTGTTGCTCCCAGCTACAAAAACCTAATACGACTTTATATTCTGTGGCGCACAGCCACAAAAGACGAATTAACGCGGTTATTGACTCTTTGCCGTGCAGCTACAGGAAAAAGGTTATACGGCTACCAAGTATGTTGCTCCCAGCTACAAAAACCTAATACGACTATCTATTCTGTGGCGCACAGCCACAAAATACGAATTGACGCGATTATCGACTCTTTGCCTTGCAGCTACAGAGAACAGTTCATACGGCTATCAAATCTGTTGCTCCCAGCTACAAAAACCTAATACGACAATCTATTCTGTGGCGCACAGCCACAAAATACAAATTATCGCGGTTATCGACTCTTTGCCTTGCAGCTACAGAAAAAAGTTTATACGGCTATCAAGTCTGTTGCTCATGGCTACAAAAACCTAATACGACTTTATATCCTGTGGCGCACAGCCACAAAAGACAAATTAACGCGGTTATTACCTCTTTGCCTTGCAGCTACAGAAAAAGTTCATACGGCTATCAAGTCTGTTGCTCCCAGCTACAAAAACCTAATACGACTTTATATTCTGTGGCGCACAGCCACAAAAGACGAATTAACGCGGTTATTGACTCTTTGCCGTGCAGCTACAGGAAAAAGGTTATACGGCTACCAAGTATGTTGCTCCCAGCTACAAAAACCTAATACGACTATCTATTCTGTGGCGCACAGCCACAAAATACGAATTGACGCGGTTATTGACTCTTTGCCTTGCAGCTACAGAGAACAGTTCATACGGCTATCAAATCTGTTGCTCCCAGCTACAAAAACCTAATACGACAATCTATTCTGTGGCGCCACAGCCACAAAATACAAATTATCGCGGTTATCGACTTGTTGGCTTGCAGCTACAGAGAAAAGTTCATACGGCTATCAAGTCTGTTGCTCCCAGCTACAAAACCCTAATACGACTATATATTCTGTGGCGCACAGCCACAAAAGACGAATTAACGCGGTTATTGACTCTTTGCCTCGCAGTTACAGAGAACATTTCATACGGCTATCAAATCTGTTGCTCCCAGCTACAAAAACCTAATACGACTTTATATTCTGTGGCGCACAGCCAGAAAAGACAAATTAACGCGGTTATTGACTCTTTGCCGTGCAGCTACAGAAAAAAGTTTATATGGCTATCAAGTATGTTGCTCCCAGCTAGAAAAACCCAATACAACTATCTATTCTGTGGCACACAGCCACAAAATACGATATAACGCGGTTATCGACTCTTTGCCTTGCAGCTACAGAAAAACGTTTATACGGCTATCAAGTCTGTTGCTCATGGCTACAAAACCTAATACGACTTTATATCCTGTGGCGCACAGCCACAAAAGACAAATTAACGCGGTTATTACCTCTTTGCCTTGCAGCTACAGAAAAAAGTTCATACGGCTATCAAGTCTGTTGCTCCCAGCTACAAAAACCTAATACGACTTTATATTCTGTGGCGCACAGCCACAAACGACAAATTAACGCGGTTATTGACTCTTTGCCGTGCAGCTACAGGAAAAAGGTTATACGGCTGACAAGTATGTTGCTCCCAGCTACAAAAACCTGATACGACTATCTATTCTGTGGCGCACAGCCACAAAATACGAATTAACGCGGTTATCGACTCTTTGCCTTGCAGCTACAGAGAACAGTTCATACGGCTATCACATCTGTCGCTCCCAGCTACAAAAACCTAATACGACAATCTATTCTGTGGCGCACAGCCACAAAACACGAAATATCGCGGTTATCGACTTGTTGGCATGCAGCTACAGAGAAAAGTTCATACGGCTATCGAGTCTGTTGCTCCCAGCTACAAAAACCTGATACGACAATATATTCTGTGGCGCACAGCCACAAAAGACAAATTAACGCAATTATTACTTCTTTGCCTTGCAGCTACAGAAAAAAGTTCATACGGCCATCAAGTCTGTTGCTCCCAGCTACAAAAACCTAATACGACTTCATATTCTGTGGCGCACAGCCACAAAAGACGAATTAACGCGGTTATTGACTCTTTGCCGTGCAGCTACAGGAAAAAGGTTATACGGCCACCAAGTATGTTGCTCCCAGCTACAAAAACCTAATACGACTATCTATTCTGTGGCGCACAGCCACAAAATACGAATTGACGCGGTTATCGACTCTTTGCCTTGCAGCTACAGAGAACAGTTCATACGGCTATCACATCTGTCGCTCCCAGCTACAAAAACCTAATACGACAATCTATTCTGTGGCGCACAGCCACAAAACACGAAATATCGCGGTTATCGACTTGTTGGCTTGCAGCTACAGAGAAAAGTTCATACGGCTATCAAGTCTGTTGCTCCCAGCTACAAAAACCTGATACGACAATATATTCTGTGGCGCACAGCCACAAAAGACAAATTAACGCGGTTATTACTTCTTTGCCTTGCAGCTACAGAAAAAAGTTCATACGGCCATCAAGTCTGTTGCTCCCAGCTACAAAAACCTAATACGACTTCATATTCTGTGGCGCACAGCCACAAAAGACGAATTAACGCGGTTATTGACTCTTTGCCGTGCAGCTACAGGAAAAAGGTTATATGGCTATCAAGTATGTTGCTCCCAGCTAGAAAAACCCAATACAACTATCTATTCTGTGGCACACAGCCACAAAATACGATATAACGCGGTTATCGACTCTTTGCCTTGCAGCTACAGAAAAACGTTTATACGGCTATCAAGTCTGTTGCTCATGGCTACAAAAACCTAATACGACTTTATATCCTGTGGCGCACAGCCACAAAAGACAAATTAACGCGGTTATTACCTCTTTGCCTTGCAGCTACAGAAAAAAGTTCATACGGCTATCAAGTCTGTTGCTCCCAGCTACAAAAACCTAATACGACTTTATATTCTGTGGCGCACAGCCACAAAAGACAAATTAACGCGGTTATTGACTCTTTGCCGTGCAGCTACAGAAAAAAGGTTATACGGCTGACAATTATGTTGCTCCCAGCTACAAAAACCTGATACGACTATCTATTCTGTGGCGCACAGCCACAAAATACGAATTAACGCGGTTATCGACTCTTTGCCTTGCAGCTACAGAGAACAGTTCATACGGCTATCACATCTGTCGCTCCCAGCTACAAAAACCTAATACGACAATCTATTCTGTGGCGCACAGCCACAAAACACGAAATATCGCGGTTATCGACTTGTTGGCATGCAGCTACAGAGAAAAGTTCATACGGCTATCAAGTCTGTTGCTCCCAGCTACAAAAACCTGATACGACAATATATTCTGTGGCGCACAGCCACAAAAGACAAATTAACGCGGTTATTACTTCTTTGCCTTGCAGCTACAGAAAAAAGTTCATACGGCCATCAAGTCTGTTGCTCCCAGCTACAAAAACCTAATACGACTTCATATTCTGTGGCGCACAGCCACAAAAGACGAATTAACGCGGTTATTGACTCTTTGCCGTGCAGCTACAGGAAAAAGGTTATACGGCCACCAAGTATGTTGCTACCAGCTACAAAAACCTAATACGACTATCTATTCTGTGGCGCACAGCCACAAAGTACGAATTGACGCGGTTATCGACTCTTTGCCTTGCAGCTACAGAGAACAGTTCATACGGCTATCACATCTGTCGCTCCCAGCTACAAAAACCTAATACGACAATCTATTCTGTGGCGCACAGCCACAAAACACGAAATATCGCGGTTATCGACTTGTTGGCTTGCAGCTACAGAGAAAAGTTCATACGGCTATCAAGTCTGTTGCTCCCAGCTACAAAAACCTGATACGACAATATATTCTGTGGCGCACAGCCACAAAAGACAAATTAACGCGGTTATTACTTCTTTGCCTTGCAGCTACAGAAAAAAGTTCATACGGCCATCAAGTCTGTTGCTCCCAGCTACAAAAACCTAATACGACTTCATATTCTGTGGCGCACAGCCACAAAAGACGAATTAACGCGGTTATTGACTCTTTGCCGTGCAGCTACAGGAAAAAGGTTATACGGCTACCAAGTATGTTGCTCCCAGCTACAAAAACCTAATACGACTATCTATTCTGTGGCGCACAGCCACAAAATACGAATTGACGCGGTTATCGACTCTTTGCCTTGCAGCTACAGAGAACAGTTCATACGGCTATCAAATCTGTTGCTCCCAGCTACAAAAACCTAATACGACAATCTATTCTGTGGCGCACAGCCACAAAATACAAATTATCGCGGTTATCGACTTGTTGGCTTGCAGCTACAGAGAAAAGTTCATACGGCTATCAAGTCTGTTGCTCCCAGCTACAAAACCCTAATACGACTATATATTCTGTGGCGCACAGCCACAAAATACGAATTAACGCGGTTATTGACTCTTTGCCGTGCAGCTACAGAAAAAAGTTTATATGGCTATCAAGTATGTTGCTCCCAGCTAGAAAAACCCAATACAACTATCTATTCTGTGGCACACAGCCACAAAATACGATATAACGCGGTTATCGACTCTTTGCCTTGCAGCTACAGAAAAAAAAGTTTATACGGCTATCAAGTCTGTTGCTCATGGCTACAAAAACCTAATACGACTTTATATCCTATGGCGCACAGCCACAAAAGACAAATTAACGCGGTTATTACCTCTTTGCCTTGCAGCTACAGAAAAAAGTTCATACGGCTATCAATTCTGTTGCTCATGGCTACAAAAACCTAATACGACTTTATATCCTATGGCGCACAGCCACAAAAGACAAATTAACGCGGTTATTACCTCTTTGCCTTGCAGCTACAGAAAAAAGTTCATACGGCCATCAAGTCTGTTGCTCCCAGCTACAAAAACCTAATACTACTTTATATTCTGTGGCGCACAGCCACAAAAGACAAATTAACGCGGTTATTGACTCTTTGCCGTGCAGCTACAGGAAAAAGGTTATACGGCTACCAAGTATGTTGCTCCCAGCTACAAAAACCTAATACGACTATCTATTCTGTGGCGCACAGCCACAAAATACGAATTGACGCGGTTATCGACTCTTTGCCTTGCAGCTACAGAGAACAGTTCATACGGCTATCAAATCTGTTGCTCCCAGCTACAAAAACCTAATACGACAATCTATTCTGTGGCGCACAGCCACAAAATACAAATTATCGCGGTTATCGACTTGTTGGCTTGCAGCTACAGAGAAAAGTTCATACGGCTATCAAGTCTGTTGCTCCCAGCTACAAAAACCTAATACGACTATATATTCTGTGGCGCACAGCCACAAAAGACGAATTAACGCGGTTATTGACTCTTTGCCTCGCAGTTACAGAGAACATTTCATACGGCTATCAAATCTGTTGCTCCCAGCTACAAAAACCTAATACGACAATATATTCTGTGGCGCACAGCCACAAAGACGAATTAACGCGGTTATTGACATTTTGACTTGCAGCTACAAAAAAAAATCATACGGCTATCAAGTCTGTTGCTTCCAACTACAAAAACATAATACGACTTTATATTCTGTTGCGCACAGCCACAAAATACAAATTAACGCGGTTATTGACTCTTTGCCTTGCAGTTACAGAGAACATTTCATACGGCTATCAAATCTGTTGCTCCCAGCTACAAACACCTAATACGACTTTATATTCTGTGGCGCACAGCCACAAAAGACAAATTAACGCGGTTATTACCTCTTTGCCTTGCAGCTACAGAAAAAAAAGTTTATACGGCTATCAAGTCTGTTGCTCCCAGCTACAAAAACCTAATACGACTTTATATTCTGTGGCGCACAGCCACAAAAGACAAATTAACGCGGTTATTGACTCTTTGCCGTGCAGCTACAGAAAAAAGTTTATATGGCTATCAAGTATGTTGCTCCCAGCTAGAAAAACCCAATACAACTATCTATTCTGTGGCACACAGCCACAAAATACGATATAACGCGGTTATCGACTCTTTGCCTTGCAGCTACAGAAAAAAGTTTATACGGCCATCAAGTCTGTTGCTCATGGCTACAAAAACCTAATACGACTTTATATCCTGTGGCGCACAGCCACAAAAGACAAATTAACGCGGTTATTACCTCTTTGCCTTGCAGCTACAGAAAAAAGTTCATACGGCTATCAAGTCTGTTGCTCCCAGCTACAAAAACCTAATACGACTTTATATTCTGTGGCGCACAGCCACAAAAGACAAATTAACGCGGTTATTGACTCTTTGCCGTGCAGCTACAGGAAAAAGGTTATACGGCTATCAAGTATGTTGCTCCCAGCTACAAAAACCTGATACGACTATCTATTCTGTGGCGCACAGCCACAAAATACGAATTAACGCGGTTATCGACTCTTTGCCTTGCAGCTACAGAGAACAGTTCATACGGCTATCAAATCTGTCGCTCCCAGCTACAAAAACCTAATACGACAATCTATTCTGTGGCGCACAGCCACAAAACACGAAATATCGCGGTTATCGACTTGTTGGCTTGCAGCTACAGAGAAAAGTTCATACGGCTATCAAGTATGTTGCTCCCAGCTACAAAAACCTGATACGACAATATATTCTGTGGCGCACAGCCACAAAAGACAAATTAACGCGGTTATTACTTCTTTGCCTTGCAGCTACAGAAAAAAGTTCATACGGCCATCAAGTCTGTTGCTCCCAGCTACAAAAACCTAATACGACTTCATATTCTGTGGCGCACAGCCACAAAAGACGAATTAACGCGGTTATTGACTCTTTGCCGTGCAGCTACAGGAAAAAGGTTATACGGCTACCAAGTATGTTGCTCCCAGCTACAAAAACCTAATACGACTATCTATTCTGTGGCGCACAGCCACAAAATACGAATTGACGCGGTTATCGACTCTTTGCCTTGCAGCTACAGAGAACAGTTCATACGGCTATCAAATCTGTTGCTCCCAGCTACAAAAACCTAATACGACAATCTATTCTGTGGCGCACAGCCACAAAATACAAATTATCGCGGTTATCGACTTGTTGGCTTGCAGCTACAGAGAAAAGTTCATACGGCTATCAAGTCTGTTGCTCCCAGCTACAAAACCCTAATACGACTATATGTTCTGTGGCGCACAGCCACAAAAGACGAATTAACGCGGTTATTGACTCTTTGCCTCGCAGTTACAGAGAACATTTCATACGGCTATCAAATCTGTTGCTCCCAGCTACAAAAACCTAATACGACTTTATATTCTGTGGCGCACAGCCACAAAAGACAAATTAACGCGGTTATTGACTCTTTGCCGTGCAGCTACAGAAAAAAGTTTATATGGCTATCAAGTATGTTGCTCCCAGCTAGAAAAACCCAATACAACTATCTATTCTGTGGCACACAGCCACAAAATACGATATAACGCGGTTATCGACTCTTTGCCTTGCAGCTACAGAAAAAAGTTTATACGGCTATCAAGTCTGTTGCTCATGGCTACAAAAACCTAATACGACTTTATATCCTGTGGCGCACAGCCACAAAAGACAAATTAACGCGGTTATTACCTCTTTGCCTTGCAGCTACAGAAAAAAGTTCATACGGCTATCAAGTCTGTTGCTCACAGCTACAAAAACCTAATACGACTTTATATTCTGTGGCGCACAGCCACAAAAGACGAATTAACGCGGTTATTGACTCTTTGCCGTGCAGCTACAGGAAAAAGGTAATACGGCTACCAAGTATGTTGCTCCCAGCTACAAAAACCTAATACGACTATCTATTCTGTGGCGCACAGCCACAAAATACGAATTGACGCGGTTATCGACTCTTTGCCTTGCAGCTACAGAGAACAGTTCATACGGCTATCAAATCTGTTGCTCCCAGCTACAAAAACCTAATACGACAATCTATTCTGTGGCGCACAGCCACAAAATACAAATTATCGCGGTTATCGACTTGTTGGCTTGCAGCTACAGAGAAAAGTTCATACGGCTATCAAGTCTGTTGCTCCCAGCTACAAAACCCTAATACGACTATATATTCTGTGGCGCACAGCCACAAAAGACGAATTAACGCGGTTATTGACTCTTTGCCTCGCAGTTACAGAGAACATTTCATACGGCTATCAAATATGTTGCTCCCAGCTACAAAAACCTAATACGACTTTATATTCTGTGGCGCACAGCCAGAAAAGACAAATTAACGCGGTTATTGACTCTTTGCCGTGCAGCTACAAAAAAAAGTTTATATGGCTATCAAGTATGTTGCTCCCAGCTAGAAAAACCCAATACAACTATCTATTCTGTGGCACACCGCCACAAAATACGATATAACGCGGTTATCGACTCTTTGCCTTGCAGCTACAGAAAAAAGTTTATACGGCTATCAAGTCTGTTGCTCATGGCTACAAAAACCTAATACGACTTTATATCCTGTGGCGCACAGCCACAAAAGACAAATTAACGCGGTTATTACCTCTTTGCCTTGCAGCTACAGAAAAAAAGTTCATACGGCTATCAAGTCTGTTGCTCCCAGCTACAAAAACCTAATACGACTTTATATTCTGTGGCGCACAGCCACAAAAGACAAATTAACGCGGTTATTGACTCTTTGCCGTGCAGCTACAGGAAAAAGGTTATACGGCTGACAAGTATGTTGCTCCCAGCTACAAAAACCTGATACGACTATCTATTCTGTGGCGCACAGCCACAAAATACGAATTAACGCGGTTATCGACTCTTTGCCTTGCAGCTACAGAGAACAGTTCATACGGCTATCACATCTGTCGCTCCCAGCTACAAAAACCTAATACGACAATCTATTCTGTGGCGCACAGCCACAAAACACGAAATATCGCGGTTATCGACTTGTTGGCATGCAGCTACAGAGAAAAGTTCATACGGCTATCAAGTCTGTTGCTCCCAGCTACAAAAACCTGATACGACAATATATTCTGTGGCGCACAGCCACAAAAGACAAATTAACGCGGTTATTACTTCTTTGCCTTGCAGCTACAGAAAAAAGTTCATACGGCCATCAAGTCTGTTGCTCCCAGCTACAAAAACCTAATACGACTTCATATTCTGTGGCGCACAGCCACAAAAGACGAATTAACGCGGTTATTGACTCTTTGCCGTGCAGCTACAGGAAAAAGGTTATACGGCCACCAAGTATGTTGCTCCCAGCTACAAAAACCTAATACGACTATCTATTCTGTGGCGCACAGCCACAAAATACGAATTGACGCGGTTATCGACTCTTTGCCTTGCAGCTACAGAGAACAGTTCATACGGCTATCACATCTGTCGCTCCCAGCTACAAAAACCTAATACGACAATCTATTCTGTGGCGCACAGCCACAAAACACGAAATATCGCGGTTATCGACTTGTTGGCTTGCAGCTACAGAGAAAAGTTCATACGGCTATCAAGTCTGTTGCTCCCAGCTACAAAAACCTGATACGACAATATATTCTGTGGCGCACAGCCACAAAAGACAAATTAACGCGGTTATTACTTCTTTGCCTTGCAGCTACAGAAAAAAGTTCATACGGCCATCAAGTCTGTTGCTCCCAGCTACAAAAACCTAATACGACTTCATATTCTGTGGCGCACAGCCACAAAAGACGAATTAACGCGGTTATTGACTCTTTGCCGTGCAGCTACAGGAAAAAGGTTATACGGCTACCAAGTATGTTGCTCCCAGCTACAAAAACCTAATACGACTATCTATTCTGTGGCGCACAGCCACAAAATACGAATTGACGCGGTTATCGACTCTTTGCCTTGCAGCTACAGAGAACAGTTCATACGGCTATCAAATCTGTTGCTCCCAGCTACAAAAACCTAATACGACAATCTATTCTGTGGCGCACAGCCACAAAATACAAATTATCGCGGTTATCGACTTGTTGGCTTGCAGCTACAGAGAAAAGTTCATACGGCTATCAAGTCTGTTGCTCCCAGCTACAAAACCCTAATACGACTATATATTCTGTGGCGCACAGCCACAAAAGACGAATTAACGCGGTTATTGACTCTTTGCCGTGCAGCTACAGAAAAAAGTTTATATGGCTATCAAGTATGTTGCTCCCAGCTAGAAAAACCCAATACAACTATCTATTCTGTGGCACACAGCCACAAAATACGATATAACGCGGTTATCGACTCTTTGCCTTGCAGCTACAAAAAAAAGTTTATACGGCTATCAAGTCTGTTGCTCATGGCTACAAAAACCTAATACGACTTTATATCCTATGGCGCACAGCCACAAAAGACAAATTAACGCGGTTATTACCTCTTTGCCTTGCAGCTACAGAAAAAAGTTCATACGGCTATCAAGTCTGTTGCTCATGGCTACAAAAACCTAATACGACTTTATATCCTATGGCGCACAGCCACAAAAGACAAATTAACGCGGTTATTACCTCTTTGCCTTGCAGCTACAGAAAAAAGTTCATACGGCTATCAAGTCTGTTGCTCCCAGCTACAAAAACCTGATACGACAATCTATTCTGTGGCGCACAGCCACAAAAGACAAATTAACGCGGTTATTACCTCTTTGCCTTGCAGCTACAGAAAAAAGTTCATACGGCTATCAAGTCTGTTGCTTCCAGCTACAAAAACCTGATACGACAATCTATTCTGTGGCGCACAGCCACAAAAGACAAATTAACGCGGTTATTACCTCTTTGCCTTGCAGCTACAGAAAAAAGTTCATACGGCTATCAAGTCTGTTGCTCCCAGCTACAAAAACCTAATACGACTTTATATTCTGTGGCGCACAGCCACAAAAGACAAATTAACGCGGTTATTGACTCTTTGCCGTGCAGCTACAGGAAAAAGGTTATACGGCTATCAAATATGTTGCTCCCAGCTACAAAAACCTAATACGACTATCTATTCTGTGGCGCACTGCCACAAAATACGAATTATCGCGGTTATCGACTTGTTGGCTTGCAGCTACATAGAAAAGTTCATACGGCTATCAAGTCTGTTGCTCCCAGCTACAAAAACCTGATACGACAATCTATTCTGTGGCGCACAGCCACAAAAGACAAATTAACGCGGTTATTACCAGTTTGCCTTGCAGCTACAGAAAAAAATTCATACGGCTATCAAGTCTGTTGCTCCCAGCTACGAAAACCTAATACGACTCTATATTCTGTGGCGCACAGTTACAAAAGACAAATTAACGCGGATATTGACTCTTTGCCGTGCAGCTACAGGAAAAAGGTTATACGGCTATCAAGTATGTTGCTCCCAGCTAAAAAAACCTAATACGACTATCTATTCTGTGGCGCACAGCCACAGAATACGAATTAACGCGGTTATCGACTCTTTGCCTTGCAGCTACAGAGAACAGTTCATACGGCTATCAAGTCTGTTGCTCCCAGCTACAAAAACCTAATACGACTATATATTCTGTGGCGCACAGCCACAAAAGACGAATTAACGCGGTTATTGACTCTTTGCCTCGCAGTTACAGAGAATATTTCATACGGCTATCAAATCTGTTGCTCCCAGCTACAAAAACCTAATACGACAATCTATTCTGTGGCGCACAGCCACAAAAGACAAATTAACGCGGTTATTGACTCTTTGCCGTGCAGCTACAGGAAAAAGGTTATACGGCTACCAAGTATGTTGCTCCCAGCTACAAAAACCTAATACGACTATATATTCTGTGGCGCACAGCCACAAAATACGAATTGACGCGGTTATCGACTCTTTGCCTTGCAGCTACAGAGAACAGTTCATACGGCTATCAAATCTGTTGCTCCCAGCTACAAAAACCTAATACGACAATCTATTCTGTGGCGCACACAAAATACAAATTATCGCGGTTATCGACTTGTTGGCTTGCAGCTACAGAGAAAAGTTCATACGGCTATCAAGTTTGTTGCTCCCAGCTACAAAAACCTAATACGACTATATATTCTGTGGCGCACAGCCACAAAAGACGAATTAACGCGGTTATTGACTCTTTGCCTCGCAGTTACAGAGAACATTTCATACGGCTATCAAATCTGTTGCTCCCAGCTACAAAAACCTAATACGACAATCTATTCTGAGGCGCACAGCCACAAAGACGAATTAACGCGGTTATTGACATTTTGACTTGCAGCTACAAAAAAAAATCATACGGCTATCAAGTCTGTTGCTTCCAACTACAAAAACATAATACGACTTTATATTCTGTGGCGCACAGCCACAAAATACAAATTAACGCGGTTATTGACTCTTTGCCTTGCAGTTACAGAGAACATTTCATACGGCTATCAAATCTGTTGCTCCCAGCTACAAAAACCTAATACGACTTTATATTCTGTGGCGCACAGCCACAAAAGACAAATTAACGCGGTTATTACCTCTTTGCCTTGCAGCTACAGAAAAAAGTTTATACGGCTATCAAGTCTGTTGCTCCCAGCTACAAAAACCTAATACGACAATCTATTCTGTGGCGCACAGCCACAAAATACGAATTTACGCGGTTATCGACTTGTTGGCTTGCAGCTACAGAGAAAAGTTCATACGGCTATCAAGTCTGTTGCTCCCAGCTACAAAAACCTGATACGACAATCTATTCTGTGGCGCACAGCCACAAAAGACAAATTAACGCGGTTATTACCTCTTTGCCTTGCAGCTACAGAAAAAAGTTCATACGGCTATCAAGTCTGTTGCTCCCAGCTACGAAAACCTAATTCGACTTTATATTCTGTGGCGCACAGCCACAAAAGACAAATTAACGCGGTTATTGACTCTTTGCCGTGCAGCTACAGGAAAAAGGTTATACGGCTATCAAGTATGTTGCTCCCAGCTACAAAAACCTAATACTATTCTGTGGCGCACAGCCACAAAATACGAATTAACGCGGTTATCGACTCTTTGCCTTGCAGCTACAGAGAACAGTCCATACGGCTATCAAATCTGTTGCTCCCAGCTACAAAAACCTAATACGACAATCTATTCTGTGGCGCACAGCCACAAAATACAAATTATCGCGGTTATCGACTTGTTGGCTTGCAGCTACAGAGAAAAGTTCATACGGCTATCAAGTCTGTTGCTCCCAGCTACAAAACCCTAATACGACTATATATTCTGTGGCGCACAGCCACAAAAGACGAATTAACGCGGTTATTGACTCTTTGCCTCGCAGTTACAGAGAACATTTCATACGGCTATCAAATCTGTTGCTCCCAGCTACAAAAACCTAATACGACTTTATATTCTGTGGCGCACAGCCACAAAAGACAAATTAACGCGGTTATTATCTCTTTGCCTTGCAGCTACAGAAAAAAAGTTTATACGGCTATCAAGTCTGTTGCTCCCAGCTACAAAAACCTAATACGACTTTATATTCTGTGGCGCACAGCCACAAAAGACAAATTAACGCGGTTATTGACTCTTTGCCGTGCAGCTACAGAAAAAAGTTTATATGGCTATCAAGTATGTTGCTCCCAGCTAGAAAAACCCAATACAACTATCTATTCTGTGGCACACAGCCACAAAATACGATATAACGCGGTTATCGACTCTTTGCCTTGCAGCTACAAAAAAAAGTTTATACGGCTATCAAGTCTGTTGCTCATGGCTACAAAAACCTAATACGACTTTATATCCTATGGCGCACAGCCACAAAAGACAAATTAACGCGGTTATTACCTCTTTGCCTTGCAGCTACAGAAAAAAGTTCATACGGCTATCAAGTCTGTTGCTCCCAGCTACAAAAACCTGATACGACAATCTATTCTGTGGCGCACAGCCACAAAAGACAAATTAACGCGGTTATTACCTCTTTGCCTTGCAGCTACAGAAAAAAGTTCATACGGCTATCAAGTCTGTTGCTCCCAGCTACAAAAACCTGATACGACAATCTATTCTGTGGCGCACAGCCACAAAAGACAAATTAACGCGGTTATTACCTCTTTGCCTTGCAGCTACAGAAAAAAGTTCATACGGCTATCAAGTCTGTTGCTCCCAGCTACAAAAACCTAATACGACTTTATATTCTGTGGCGCACAGCCACAAAAGACAAATTAACGCGGTTATTGACTCTTTGCCGTGCAGCTACAGGAAAAAGGTTATACGGCTATCAAATATGTTGCTCCCAGCTACAAAAACCTAATACGACTATCTATTCTGTGGCGCACAGCCACAAAATACGAATTATCGCGGTTATCGACTTGTTGGCTTGCAGCTACAGAGAAAAGTTCATACGGCTATCAAGTTTGTTGCTCCCAGCTACAAAAACCTAATACGACTATATATTCTGTGGCGCACAGCCACAAAAGACGAATTAACGCGGTTATTGACTCTTTGCCTCGCAGTTACAGAGAACATTTCATGCGGCTATCAAATATGTTGCTCCCATCTACAAAAACCTAATAGGACAATCTATTCTGAGGCGCACACAAAATACAAATTATCGCGGTTATCGACTTGTTGGCTTGCAGCTACAGAGAAAAGTTCATACGGCTATCAAGTTTGTTGCTCCCAGCTACAAAAACCTAATACGACTATATATTCTGTGGCGCACAGCCACAAAAGACGAATTAACGCATTGACTCTTTGCCTCGCAGTTACAGAGAACATTTCATACGGCTATCAAATCTGTTGCTCCCAGCTACAAAAACCTAATACGACAATCTATTCTGAGGCGCACAGCCACAAAGACGAATTAACGCGGTTATTGACATTTTGACTTGCAGCTACAAAAAAAAAATCATACGGCTATCAAGTCTGTTGCTTCCAACTACAAAAACATAATACGACTTTATATTCTGTGGCGCACAGCCACAAAATACAAATTAACGCGGTTATTGACTCTTTGCCTTGCAGTTACAGAGAACATTTCATACGGCTATCAAATCTGTTGCTCCCAGCTACAAAAACCTAATACGACTTTATATTCTGTGGCGCACAGCCACAAAAGACCAATTAACGCGGTTATTACCTCTTTGCCTTGCAGCTACAGAAAAAAGTTTATACGGCTATCAAGTCTGTTGCTCCCAGCTACAAAAACCTAATACGACTATCTATTCTGTGGCGCACAGCCACAGAATACGAATTAACGCGGTTATCGACTCTTTGCCTTGCAGCTACAGAGAACAGTTCATACGGCTATCAAGTCTGTTGCTCCCAGCTACAAAAACCTAATACGACTATATATTCTGTGGCGCACAGCCACAAAAGACTAATTAACGCGGTTATTGACTCTTTGCCTCGCAGTTACAGAGAATATTTCATACGGCTATCAAATCTGTTGCTCCCAGCTACAAAAACCTAATACGACAATCTATTCTGTGGCGCACAGCCACAAAAGACAAATTAACGCGGTTATTGACTCTTTGCCGTGCAGCTACAGGAAAAAGGTTATACGGCTACCAAGTATGTTGCTCCCAGCTACAAAAACCTAATACGACTATATATTCTGTGGCGCACAGCCACAAAATACGAATTGACGCGGTTATCGACTCTTTGCCTTGCAGCTACAGAGAACAGTTCATACGGCTATCAAATCTGTTGCTCCCAGCTACAAAAACCTAATACGACAATCTATTCTGTGGCGCACACAAAATACAAATTATCGCGGTTATCGACTTGTTGGCTTGCAGCTACAGAGAAAAGTTCATACGGCTATCAAGTTTGTTGCTCCCAGCTACAAAAACCTAATACGACTATATATTCTGTGGCGCACAGCCACAAAAGACGAATTAACGCGGTTATTGACTCTTTGCCTCGCAGTTACAGAGAACATTTCATACGGCTATCAAATCTGTTGCTCCCAGCTACAAAAACCTAATACGACAATCTATTCTGAGGCGCACAGCCACAAAGACGAATTAACGCGGTTATTGACATTTTGACTTGCAGCTACAAAAAAAAATCATACGGCTATCAAGTCTGTTGCTTCCAACTACAAAAACATAATACGACTTTATATTCTGTGGCGCACAGCCACAAAATACAAATTAACGCGGTTATTGACTCTTTGCCTTGCAGTTACAGAGAACATTTCATACGGCTATCAAATCTGTTGCTCCCAGCTACAAAAACCTAATACGACTTTATATTCTGTGGCGCACAGCCACAAAAGACAAATTAACGCGGTTATTACCTCTTTGCCTTGCAGCTACAGAAAAAAGTTTATACGGCTATCAAGTCTGTTGCTCCCAGCTACAAAAACCTAATACGACAATCTATTCTGTGGCGCACAGCCACAAAATACGAATTTACGCGGTTATCGACTTGTTGGCTTGCAGCTACAGAGAAAAGTTCATACGGCTATCAAGTCTGTTGCTCCCAGCTACAAAAACCTGATACGACAATCTATTCTGTGGCGCACAGCCACAAAAGACAAATTAACGCGGTTATTACCTCTTTGCCTTGCAGCTACAGAAAAAAGTTCATACGGCTATCAAGTCTGTTGCTCCCAGCTACGAAAACCTAATTCGACTTTATATTCTGTGGCGCACAGCCACAAAAGACAAATTAACGCGGTTATTGACTCTTTGCCGTGCAGCTACAGGAAAAAGGTTATACGGCTATCAAGTATGTTGCTCCCAGCTACAAAAACCTAATACTATTCTGTGGCGCACAGCCACAAAATACGAAATAACGCGGTTATCGACTCTTTGCCTTGCAGCTACAGAGAACAGTCCATACGGCTATCAAATCTGTTGCTCCCAGCTACAAAAACCTAATACGACAATCTATTCTGTGGCGCACAGCCACAAAATACAAATTATCGCGGTTATCGACTTGTTGGCTTGCAGCTACAGAGAAAAGTTCATACGGCTATCAAGTCTGTTGCTCCCAGCTACAAAACCCTAATACGACTATATATTCTGTGGCGCACAGCCACAAAAGACGAATTAACGCGGTTATTGACTCTTTGCCTCGCAGTTACAGAGAACATTTCATACGGCTATCAAATCTGTTGCTCCCAGCTACAAAAACCTAATACGACTTTATATTCTGTGGCGCACAGCCACAAAAGACAAATTAACGCGGTTATTATCTCTTTGCCTTGCAGCTACAGAAAAAAAGTTTATACGGCTATCAAGTCTGTTGCTCCCAGCTACAAAAACCTAATACGACTTTATATTCTGTGGCGCACAGCCACAAAAGACAAATTAACGCGGTTATTGACTCTTTGCCGTGCAGCTACAGAAAAAAGTTTATATGGCTATCAAGTATGTTGCTCCCAGCTAGAAAAACCCAATACAACTATCTATTCTGTGGCACACAGCCACAAAATACGATATAACGCGGTTATCGACTCTTTGCCTTGCAGCTACAAAAAAAAGTTTATACGGCTATCAAGTCTGTTGCTCATGGCTACAAAAACCTAATACGACTTTATATCCTTTGGCGCACAGCCACAAAAGACAAATTAACGCGGTTATTACCTCTTTGCCTTGCAGCTACAGAAAAAAGTTCATACGGCTATCAAGTCTGTTGCTCCCAGCTACAAAAACCTGATACGACAATCTATTCTGTGGCGCACAGCCACAAAAGACAAATTAACGCGGTTATTACCTCTTTGCCTTGCAGCTACAGAAAAAAGTTCATACGGCTATCAAGTCTGTTGCTCCCAGCTACAAAAACCTGATACGACAATCTATTCTGTGGCGCACAGCCACAAAAGACAAATTAACGCGGTTATTACCTCTTTGCCTTGCAGCTACAGAAAAAAGTTCATACGGCTATCAAGTCTGTTGCTCCCAGCTACAAAAACCTAATACGACTTTATATTCTGTGGCGCACAGCCACAAAAGACAAATTAACGCGGTTATTGACTCTTTGCCGTGCAGCTACAGGAAAAAGGTTATACGGCTATCAAATATGTTGCTCCCAGCTACAAAAACCTAATACGACTATCTATTCTGTGGCGCACAGCCACAAAATACGAATTATCGCGGTTATCGACTTGTTGGCTTGCAGCTACAGAGAAAAGTTCATACGGCTATCAAGTTTGTTGCTCCCAGCTACAAAAACCTAATACGACTATATATTCTGTGGCGCACAGCCACAAAAGACGAATTAACGCGGTTATTGACTCTTTGCCTCGCAGTTACAGAGAACATTTCATGCGGCTATCAAATCTGTTGCTCCCAGCTACAAAAACCTAATACGACAATCTATTCTGAGGCGCACACAAAATACAAATTATCGCGGTTATCGACTTGTTGGCTTGCAGCTACAGAGAAAAGTTCATACGGCTATCAAGTTTGTTGCTCCCAGCTACAAAAACCTAATACGACTATATATTCTGTGGCGCACAGCCACAAAAGACGAATTAACGCGGTTATTGACTCTTTGCCTCGCAGTTACAGAGAACATTTCATACGGCTATCAAATCTGTTGCTCCCAGCTACAAAAACCTAATACGACAATCTATTCTGAGGCGCACAGCCACAAAGACGAATTAACGCGGTTATTGACATTTTGACTTGCAGCTACAAAAAAAAATCATACGGCTATCAAGTCTGTTGCTTCCAACTACAAAAACATAATACGACTTTATATTCTGTGGCGCACAGCCACAAAATACAAATTAACGCGGTTATTGACTCTTTGCCTTGCAGTTACAGAGAACATTTCATACGGCTATCAAATCTGTTGCTCCCAGCTACAAAAACCTAATACGACTTTATATTCTGTGGCGCACAGCCACAAAAGACCAATTAACGCGGTTATTACCTCTTTGCCTTGCAGCTACAGAAAAAAAGTTTATACGGCTATCAAGTCTGTTGCTCCCAGCTACAAAAACCTAATACGACAATCTATTCTGTGGCGCACAGCCACAAAATACGAATTTACGCGGTTATCGACTTGTTGGCTTGCAGCTACAGAGAAAAGTTCATACGGCTATCAAGTCTGTTGCTCCCAGCTACAAAAACCTGATACGACAATCTATTCTGTGGCGCACAGCCACAAAAGACAAATTAACGCGGTTATTACCTCTTTGCCTTGCAGCTACAGAAAAAAGTTCATACGGCTATCAAGTCTGTTGCTTCCAGCTACGAAAACCTAATTCGACTTTATATTCTGTGGCGCACAGCCACAAAAGACAAATTAACGCGGTTATTGACTCTTTGCCGTGCAGCTACAGGAAAAAGGTTATACGGCTATCAAGTATGTTGCTCCCAGCTACAAAAACCTAATACTATTCTGTGGCGCACAGCCACAAAATACGAATTAACGCGGTTATCGACTCTTTGCCTTGCAGCTACAGAGAACAGTCCATACGGCTATCAAATCTGTTGCTCCCAGCTACAAAAACCTAATACGACAATCTATTCTGTGGCGCACAGCCACAAAATACAAATTATCGCGGTTATCGACTTGTTGGCTTGCAGCTACAGAGAAAAGTTCATACGGCTATCAAGTCTGTTGCTCCCAGCTACAAAACCCTAATACGACTATATATTCTGTGGCGCACAGCCACAAAAGACGAATTAACGCGGTTATTGACTCTTTGCCTCGCAGTTACAGAGAACATTTCATACGGCTATCAAATCTGTTGCTCCCAGCTACAAAAACCTAATACGACTTTATATTCTGTGGCGCACAGCCACAAAAGACAAATTAACGCGGTTATTATCTCTTTGCCTTGCAGCTACAGAAAAAAGTTTATACGGCTATCAAGTCTGTTGCTCCCAGCTACAAAAACCTAATACGACTTTATATTCTGTGGCGCACAGCCACAAAAGACAAATTAACGCGGTTATTGACTCTTTGCCGTGCAGCTACAGAAAAAAGTTTATATGGCTATCAAGTATGTTGCTCCCAGCTAGAAAAACCCAATACAACTATCTATTCTGTGGCACACAGCCACAAAATACGATATAACGCGGTTATCGACTCTTTTCCTTGCAGCTACAAAAAAAAGTTTATACGGCTATCAAGTCTGTTGCTCATGGCTACAAAAACCTAATACGACTTTATATCCTATGGCGCACAGCCACAAAAGACAAATTAACGCGGTTATTACCTCTTTGCCTTGCAGCTACAGAAAAAAGTTCATACGGCTATCAAGTCTGTTGCTCCCAGCTACAAAAACCTGATACGACAATCTATTCTGTGGCGCACAGCCACAAAAGACAAATTAACGCGGTTATTACCTCTTTGCCTTGCAGCTACAGAAAAAAGTTCATACGGCTATCAAGTCTGTTGCTCCCAGCTACAAAAACCTGATACGACAATCTATTCTGTGGCGCACAGCCACAAAAGACAAATTAACGCGGTTATTACCTCTTTGCCTTGCAGCTACAGAAAAAAGTTCATACGGCTATCAAGTCTGTTGCTCCCAGCTACAAAAACCTAATACGACTTTATATTCTGTGGCGCACAGCCACAAAAGACAAATTAACGCGGTTATTACCTCTTTGCCTTGCAGCTACAGAAAAAAGTTCATACGGCTATCAAGTCTGTTGCTCCCAGCTACAAAAACCTGATACGACAATCTATTCTGTGGCGCACAGCCACAAAAGACAAATTAACGCGGTTATTACCTCTTTGCCTTGCAGCTACAGAAAAAAGTTCATACGGCTATCAAGTCTGTTGCTCCCAGCTACAAAAACCTGATACGACAATCTATTCTGTGGCGCACAGCCACAAAAGACAAATTAACGCGGTTATTACCTCTTTGCCTTGCAGCTACAGAAAAAAGTTCATACGGCTATCAAGTCTGTTGCTCCCAGCTACAAAAACCTAATACGACTTTATATTCTGTGGCGCACAGCCACAAAAGACAAATTAACGCGGTTATTGACTCTTTGCCGTGCAGCTACAGGAAAAAGGTTATACGGCTATCAAATATGTTGCTCCCAGCTACAAAAACCTAATACGACTATCTATTCTGTGGCGCACAGCCACAAAATACGAATTATCGCGGTTATCGACTTGTTGGCTTGCAGCTACATAGAAAAGTTCATACGGCTATCAAGTCTGTTGCTCCCAGCTACAAAAACCTGATACGACAATCTATTCTGTGGCGCACAGCCACAAAAGACAAATTAACGCGGTTATTACCTCTTTGCCTTGCAGCTACAGAAAAAAATTCATACGGCTATCAAGTCTGTTGCTCCCAGCTACGAAAACCTAATACGACTCTATATTCTGTGGCGCACAGTTACAAAAGACAAATTAACGCGGATATTGACTCTTTGCCGTGCAGCTACAGGAAAAAGGTTATACGGCTATCAAGTATGTTGCTCCCAGCTAAAAAAACCTAATACGACTATCTATTCTGTGGCGCACAGCCACAGAATACGAATTAACGCGGTTATCGACTCTTTGCCTTGCAGCTACAGAGAACAGTTCATACGGCTATCAAGTCTGTTGCTCCCAGCTACAAAAACCTAATACGACTATATATTCTGTGGCGCACAGCCACAAAAGACGAATTAACGCGGTTATTGACTCTTTGCCTCGCAGTTACAGAGAATATTTCATACGGCTATCAAATCTGTTGCTCCCAGCTACAAAAACCTAATACGACAATCTATTCTGTGGCGCACAGCCACAAAAGACAAATTAACGCGGTTATTGACTCTTTGCCGTGCAGCTACAGGAAAAAGGTTATACGGCTACCAAGTATGTTGCTCCCAGCTACAAAAACCTAATACGACTATCTATTCTGTGGCGCACAGCCACAAAATACGAATTGACGCGGTTATCGACTCTTTGCCTTGCAGCTACAGAGAACAGTTCATACGGCTATCAAATCTGTTGCTCCCAGCTACAAAAACCTAATACGACAATCTATTCTGTGGCGCACAGCCACAAGATACAAATTATCGCGGTTATCGACTTGTTGGCTTGCAGCTACAGAGAAAAGTTCATACGGCTATCAAGTTTGTTGCTCCCAGCTACAAAAACCTAATACGACTATATATTCTGTGGCGCACAGCCACAAAAGACGAATTAACGCGGTTATTGACTCTTTGCCTCGCAGTTACAGAGAACATTTCATACGGCTATCAAATCTGTTGCTCCCAGCTACAAAAACCTAATACGACAATCTATTCTGAGGCGCACAGCCACAAAGACGAATTAACGCGGTTATTGACATTTTGACTTGCAGCTACAAAAAAAAAATCATACGGCTATCAAGTCTGTTGCTTCCAACTACAAAAACATAATACGACTTTATATTCTGTGGCGCACAGCCACAAAATACAAATTAACGCGGTTATTGACTCTTTGCCTTGCAGTTACAGAGAACATTTCATACGGCTATCAAATCTGTTGCTCCCAGCTACAAAAACCTAATACGACTTTATATTCTGTGGCGCACAGCCACAAAAGACCAATTAACGCGGTTATTACCTCTTTGCCTTGCAGCTACAGAAAAAAGTTCATACGGCTATCAAGTCTGTTGCTCCCAGCTACAAAAACCTAATACGACTTTATATTCTGTGGCGCACAGCCACAAAAGACAAATTAACGCGGTTATTGACTCTTTGCCGTGCAGCTACAGGAAAAAGGTTATACGGCTATCAAATATGTTGCTCCCAGCTACAAAAACCTAATACGACTATCTATTCTGTGGCGCACAGCCACAAAATACGAATTATCGCGGTTATCGACTTGTTGGCTTGCAGCTACATATAAAAGTTCATACGGCTATCAAGTCTGTTGCTCCCAGCTACAAAAACCTGATACGACAATCTATTCTGTGGCGCACAGCCACAAAAGACAAATTAACGCGGTTATTACCTCTTTGCCTTGCAGCTACAGAAAAAAAATTCATACGGCTATCAAGTCTGTTGCTCCCAGCTACGAAAACCTAATACGACTCTATATTCTGTGGCGCACAGTTACAAAAGACAAATTAACGCGGATATTGACTTTTTGCCGTGCAGCTACAGGAAAAAGGTTATACGGCTATCAAGTATGTTGCTCCCAGCTAAAAAAACCTAATACGACTATCTATTCTGTGGCGCACAGCCACAGAATACGAATTAACGCGGTTATCGACTCTTTGCCTTGCAGCTACAGAGAACAGTTCATACGGCTATCAAGTCTGTTGCTCCCAGCTACAAAAACCTAATACGACTATATATTCTGTGGCGCACAGCCACAAAAGACGAATTAACGCGGTTATTGACTCTTTGCCTCGCAGTTACAGAGAATATTTCATACGGCTATCAAATCTGTTGCTCCCAGCTACAAAAACCTAATACGACAATCTATTCTGTGGCGCACAGCCACAAAAGACAAATTAACGCGGTTATTACCTCTTTGCCTTGCAGCTACAGAAAAAAGTTCATACGGCTATCAAGTCTGTTGCTCCCAGCTACAAAAACCTGATACGACAATCTATTCTGTGGCGCACAGCCACAAAAGACAAATTAACGCGGTTATTACCTCTTTGCCTTGCAGCTACAAAAAAAAGTTTATACGGCTATCAAGTCTGTTGCTCATGGCTACAAAAACCTAATACGACTTTATATCCTATGGCGCACAGCCACAAAAGACAAATTAACGCGGTTATTACCTCTTTGCCTTGCAGCTACAGAAAAAAGTTCATACGGCTATCAAGTCTGTTGCTCCCAGCTACAAAAACCTGATACGACAATCTATTCTGTGGCGCACAGCCACAAAAGACAAATTAACGCGGTTATTACCTCTTTGCCTTGCAGCTACAGAAAAAAGTTCATACGGCTATCAAGTCTGTTGCTCCCAGCTACAAAAACCTGATACGACAATCTATTCTGTGGCGCACAGCCACAAAAGACAAATTAACGCGGTTATTACCTCTTTGCCTTGCAGCTACAGAAAAAAGTTCATACGGCTATCAAGTCTGTTGCTCCCAGCTACAAAAACCTAATACGACTTTATATTCTGTGGCGCACAGCCACAAAAGACAAATTAACGCGGTTATTACCTCTTTGCCTTGCAGCTACAGAAAAAAGTTCATACGGCTATCAAGTCTGTTGCTCCCAGCTACAAAAACCTGATACGACAATCTATTCTGTGGCGCACAGCCACAAAAGACAAATTAACGCGGTTATTACCTCTTTGCCTTGCAGCTACAGAAAAAAGTTCATACGGCTATCAAGTCTGTTGCTCCCAGCTACAAAAACCTAATACGACTTTATATTCTGTGGCGCACAGCCACAAAAGACAAATTAACGCGGTTATTGACTCTTTGCCGTGCAGCTACAGGAAAAAGGTTATACGGCTATCAAATATGTTGCTCCCAGCTACAAAAACCTAATACGACTATCTATTCTGTGGCGCACAGCCACAAAATACGAATTATCGCGGTTATCGACTTGTTGGCTTGCAGCTACATAGAAAAGTTCATACGGCTATCAAGTCTGTTGCTCCCAGCTACAAAAACCTGATACGACAATCTATTCTGTGGCGCACAGCCACAAAAGACAAATTAACGCGGTTATTACCTCTTTGCCTTGCAGCTACAGAAAAAAATTCATACGGCTATCAAGTCTGTTGCTCCCAGCTACGAAAACCTAATACGACTCTATATTCTGTGGCGCACAGTTACAAAAGACAAATTAACGCGGATATTGACTCTTTGCCGTGCAGCTACAGGAAAAAGGTTATACGGCTATCAAGTATGTTGCTCCCAGCTAAAAAAACCTAATACGACTATCTATTCTGTGGCGCACAGCCACAGAATACGAATTAACGCGGTTATCGACTCTTTGCCTTGCAGCTACAGAGAACAGTTCATACGGCTATCAAGTCTGTTGCTCCCAGCTACAAAAACCTAATACGACTATATATTCTGTGGCGCACAGCCACAAAAGACGAATTAACGCGGTTATTGACTCTTTGCCTCGCAGTTACAGAGAATATTTCATACGGCTATCAAATCTGTTGCTCCCAGCTACAAAAACCTAATACGACAATCTATTCTGTGGCGCACAGCCACAAAAGACAAATTAACGCGGTTATTGACTCTTTGCCGTGCAGCTACAGGAAAAAGGTTATACGGCTACCAAGTATGTTGCTCCCAGCTACAAAAACCTAATACGACTATCTATTCTGTGGCGCACAGCCACAAAATACGAATTGACGCGGTTATCGACTCTTTGCCTTGCAGCTACAGAGAACAGTTCATACGGCTATCAAATCTGTTGCTCCCAGCTACAAAAACCTAATACGACAATCTATTCTGTGGCGCACAGCCACAAGATACAAATTATCGCGGTTATCGACTTGTTGGCTTGCAGCTACAGAGAAAAGTTCATACGGCTATCAAGTTTGTTGCTCCCAGCTACAAAAACCTAATACGACTATATATTCTGTGGCGCACAGCCACAAAAGACGAATTAACGCGGTTATTGACTCTTTGCCTCGCAGTTACAGAGAACATTTCATACGGCTATCAAATCTGTTGCTCCCAGCTACAAAAACCTAATACGACAATCTATTCTGAGCGCACAGCCACAAAGACGAATTAACGCGGTTATTGACATTTTGACTTGCAGCTACAAAAAAAAAATCATACGGCTATCAAGTCTGTTGCTTCCAACTACAAAAACATAATACGACTTTATATTCTGTGGCGCACAGCCACAAAATACAAATTAACGCGGTTATTGACTCTTTGCCTTGCAGTTACAGAGAACATTTCATACGGCTATCAAATCTGTTGCTCCCAGCTACAAAAACCTAATACGACTTTATATTCTGTGGCGCACAGCCACAAAAGACCAATTAACGCGGTTATTACCTCTTTGCCTTGCAGCTACAGAAAAAAGTTTATACGGCTATCAAGTCTGTTGCTCCCAGCTACAAAAACCTAATACGACAATCTATTCTGTGGCGCACAGCCACAAAGACAAATTAACGCGGTTATTGACTCTTTGCCGTGCAGCTACAGGAAAAAGGTTATACGGCTATCAAGTATGTTGCTCCCAGCTACAAAAACCTGATACTATTCTGTGGCGCACAGCCACAAAATACGAATTAACGCGGTTATCGACTCTTTGCCTTGCAGCTACAGAGAACAGTCCATACGGCTATCAAATCTGTTGCTCCCAGCTACAAAAACCTAATACGACAATCTATTCTGTGGCGCACAGCCACAAAAGACAAATTAACGCGGTTATTGACTCTTTGCCTTGCAGCTACAGAAAAAAGTTTATACGGCTATCAAGTCTGTTGCTCCCAGCTACAAAAACCTAATACGACAATCTATTCTGTGGCGCACAGCCACAAAAGACAAATTAACGCGGTTATTGACTCTTTGCCGTGCAGCTACAGGAAAAAGGTTATACGGCTATCAAGTATGTTGCTCCCAGCTACAAAAACCTAATACTATTCTGTGGCGCACAGCCACAAAATACGAATTAACGCGGTTATCGACTCTTGCCTTGCAGCTACAGAGAACAGTCCATACGGCTATCAAATCTGTTGCTCCCAGCTACAAAAACCTAATACGACAATCTATTCTGTGGCGCACAGCCACAAAATACGAATTATCGCGGTTATCGACTTGTTGGCTTGCAGCCACAGAGAAAAGTTCATACGGCTATCAAGTCTGTTGCTCCCAGCTACAAAAACCTGATACGACAATCTATTCTGTGGCGCACAGCCACAAAAGACAAATTAACGCGGTTATTACCTCTTTGCCTTGCAGCTACAGAAAAAAGTTTATACGGCTATCAAGTCTGTTGCTCATGGCTACAAAACCTAATACGACTTTATATTCTGTGGCGCACAGCCACAAAAGACAAATTAACGCGGTTATTACCTCTTTGCCTTGCAGCTACAGAAAAAAGTTTATACGGCTATCAAGTCTGTTGCTCCAGCTACGAAAACCTAATTCGACTTTATATTCTGTGGCGCACAGCCACAAAAGACAAATTAACGCGGTTATTGACTCTTTGCCGTGCAGCTACAGGAAAAAGGTTATACGGCTATCAAGTATGTTGCTCCCAGCTACAAAAACCTAATACTATTACGACTATCTATTCTGTGGCGCACAGCCACAAAATACGAATTATCGCGGTTATCGACTTGTTGGCTTGCAGCTACATATAAAAGTTCATACGGCTATCAAGTCTGTTGCTCCCAGCTACAAAAACCTGATACGACAATCTATTCTGTGGCGCACAGCCACAAAAGACAAATTAACGCGGTTATTACCTCTTTGCCTTGCAGCTACAGAAAAAAAATTCATACGGCTATCAAGTCTGTTGCTCCCAGCTACGAAAACCTAATACGACTCTATATTCTGTGGCGCACAGTTACAAAAGACAAATTAACGCGGATATTGACTTTTTGCCGTGCAGCTACAGGAAAAAGGTTATACGGCTATCAAGTATGTTGCTCCCAGCTAAAAAAACCTAATACGACTATCTATTCTGTGGCGCACAGCCACAGAATACGAATTAACGCGGTTATCGACTCTTTGCCTTGCAGCTACAGAGAACAGTTCATACGGCTATCAAGTCTGTTGCTCCCAGCTACAAAAACCTAATACGACTATATATTCTGTGGCGCACAGCCACAAAAGACGAATTAACGCGGTTATTGACTCTTTGCCTCGCAGTTACAGAGAATATTTCATACGGCTATCAAATCTGTTGCTCCCAGCTACAAAAACCTAATACGACAATCTATTCTGTGGCGCACAGCCACAAAAGACAAATTAACGCGGTTATTGACTCTTTGCCGTGCAGCTACAGGAAAAAGGTTATACGGCTACCAAGTATGTTGCTCCCAGCTACAAAAACCTAATACGACTATCTATTCTGTGGCGCACAGCCACAAAATACGAATTGACGCGGTTATCGACTCTTTGCCTTGCAGCTACAGAGAACAGTTCATACGGCTATCAAATCTGTTGCTCCCAGCTACAAAAACCTAATACGACAATCTATTCTGTGGCGCACAGCCACAAGATACAAATTATCGCGGTTATCGACTTGTTGGCTTGCAGCTACAGAGAAAAGTTCATACGGCTATCAAGTTTGTTGCTCCCAGCTACAAAAACCTAATACGACTATATATTCTGTGGCGCACAGCCACAAAAGACGAATTAACGCGGTTATTGACTCTTTGCCTCGCAGTTACAGAGAACATTTCATACGGCTATCAAATCTGTTGCTCCCAGCTACAAAAACCTAATACGACAATCTATTCTGAGGCGCACAGCCACAAAGACGAATTAACGCGGTTATTGACATTTT